>JBCNYH010000003.1:30141639-30154060 GCA_039654325.1 Tandanus tandanus
CAGCAGTGACATCCCGTTGATAGTGGGGCTTGAACCCCCAACCTTGGGATCAGTAATCCAGCACCCTACCACCGGGCAACCACTGCCCCTTTATTTAAAACTGTATTCTTTATTCAGTTGGTTCAGGTAATAAATAAAATTGTCTTTTCTTACTTAAAACTTTGTTCTTTATTCAGTTGGTATGTCATTATAATACGATTTATAATGGAGTGAGGAGGAGGTCAGGAACGGATTCATCCAATTTTAAATTCACTATGAACAAAAATGGTTAACACTCTGTACATTAAACTCTTTCCCAAATCAAAACATAGCTCTATGTCATCACCTTAATCCTGTATTGACTCAAAGTGATGAATGATATCATTTCCTGTGTGTGTGTGTGTGTGTGTGTGTGTGTGTTGATGTTGAAATCACCAATCTGGCAACCCACAGTGAGAGGTGACATTAGGGCGGAGGCCTGTTTGGGATCCATGTAACACACACACACACACACACACACACATATACAGACTCTGATGGTGGTGTTGAAGAGGAAACTGCAGGATGGATGAGGAATATGATGTGATAGTTTTGGGAACCGGCCTGACGGTAAGAGTCACTTTATTAATTACAAAATATAATAATAATAATTCTAATAAAATAAATAATTATCTTTAATCTACTTGAGTTTCTATAATTAAATTATTATCTACAGAATAAACTGGATACATCACACACACACACACACACACACACACAGAGCTTTAAAATCCTGATCACATTCATACACATTTGTATTTATATTTATTTCTGTCACTTTAAAGTGCATTTTATTACTTATTCAATAAATAACATTATGTAACTATGAGTTTATTTCATGTAATATCCCTAAAAACATTTCAGTAAATAAAATTAGCAACAGTCCTGCAGTTCCAGTCTGATGGATGCGACGTGGTACTGGCGGTGTTGCACTGGGCTGGGTTTTTTTTTTTCTCCGCACCCACATTCTAAAATCGTCGCTCGGATTGGCTGGAACGTTCTTAGTTCCTGAGCTGGGATTTGCTAGTTCCCACCACGTGCATTATGATGATAAGACAGCTGAGAAGTCGATGACGTCGCCGGAGCAACCGCAGAACAAGGGCGGGCGAGTGAGGACAAAATGCACAGCAATTTATTGTTTATAATATCAGTATACATTGTTCTGCTTCTCATTGTGTTTGGAAGAGATTATAGCGATTTCATACACGAAATTCGTTCAGGTCATCAAGCAACGTCTACGGGCTGTTAGCCAATCAGCGAGAAGGAGGCGGGGGATGCAGAATATGGATGTGCAAAATAACAATTTTTTTTTAATTCACGCCCTTCATTTTCATCTCCAGTCTGAAACCAGATGAAATTAAATCAAATTCAGAAACTTTAAAATAAACTGATTTACAAACAACATATAAACATGTTTATTTACACACACTTCCGGGTTTACACACACTTCCGGGTTGTGATGTCATCTGTTACAGCCTGCAGTACCGGAAATGCAAAACCTACAGGACTCTAGTGTCATATTACACACACACACACACACACACACACACACAGGGTTTATTATTACAGACAGGAGACATTACATTACAATCACACACACACACACACACACACACACACACACACACACACACACACACACACACCCCAGAAATATCACTCTGACAAGCAGCTTATTAACATAAAGGACATAATATTAATAAACTTTAAATAAGTTCTGCAGAAGGTTTTTTATTTAGATAAAGAAATTTAAAGAGTGTCACACACTCCTTCTTTTCATTCATTCATGTTCAGTAAGCTCTTTATCCTGGTGCAGGTGGATCCGGGTGTCTCTGAGACAGGACATGTCAGCTGTAACTCTGATTACCATAGGACAAACACACACACACACACACACACACACACACACACACACACACAGTTGTTAGACTCTGGATCCGGCTCCATCTAATGAGTCACTGAAGATAAAATAGTGATATTTATGTATTTCTTTTATAATGTTTTGTTTGTTTGTTTGTTTTGCTGGTCAGGAGTGCATCCTGTCCGGGATCCTGTCTGTTAATGGAAAGAAGGTTCTGCACATGGACAGGAACCCGTATTACGGTGGGGAGAGTTCCTCCATCACACCACTGGAGGAGGTAAAAACATCTGCAAATCTCAGCTTATAACTTACTACAAGCAAAGAAACAAATAAATGATAATAAGTAGATAAGAGACGTCATTATGGTGCAGGTGTAGGAGACGACGCAGATGCAGGAGTCAATAACAATAGAGTTATTATAAACTGGAAAACACAAAATTCTGTGGAGTCGACAAGAATTCTGAAGCTGTTAAAGCTCAGAAGCTCCAGTCCAGTTGCGCATATATAAACGTATATCGGCGGTGTGTGAGACGTTGTGTTCATGATCCGCAGCTCTACAAGTACTTCGGTCTCCCGGATACCCCGCCCGAGTCCATGGGCCGCGGACGAGACTGGAACGTCGATCTCATTCCCAAATTCCTCATGGCTAATGGTGAGCGCTCAGTCCCTCCTCCAGAGTGCGTTTTATCTGTGATTCTTCTGGTTATGTTGAATATAGTGAGATACGGAGGAGTTTGATGGGATTTCAGGACTTTGTGAAGGTGTTTGTGTTTCGGTGTTGCTGCAGGTCAGCTGGTGAAAATGTTGCTGTACACAGAAGTGACTCGTTATTTGGACTTTAAAGTCATCGAGGGAAGTTTTGTGTATAATAAAGGACAAATCTTCAAGGTTCCATCGACTGAATCTGAGGCGCTGGTATCCAGTGAGTCTCTTCTTCTCTTTACTCTAATTACAACTGATTAAAGAAGGGGTCAGTAATGATTAAATTCATGATTAAAGAAGGGATCAGTAATGATTAAAGCCATGATTAAAGAAGAGATCAATGATTTCTAAATTTGTGATTTCAGTGTTTTTTTTTATTTTTTATTTATTGTTAAAGGTGAGATCAGTGATTTTTTTAAATTTATGATTAAAGAAAGGATCAGTGATTTTTAAATTTATGATTAAAGGTGAGATCAGTGATTTTTAAAATTTATGATTAAAGGTGGGATTAGTGATTTTTAAATTTATGATTAAAGGTGGGATTAGTGATTTTTAAAATTTATGATTAAAGGTGGGATTAGTGATTTTTAAATTTATGATTAAAGGTATGATATTATTTTTAAATTCACGATTTAAGGTAAAATCTGTGATTTTTAAATGTATTATTAAAGGTAAGTTATGTGAATCAGTATAATCAATTTAATCCAGTCCTGGTACAGGCTTAAATAACTTTATTTCTTGCCATAAATAATTCCTTATCGTGGGAAGACAAAGTTAACTCATTATCACAAGAAAACAACATAATTATCTCATTATTTTGAGAAAACAAAGGGAAAAAATGTATGAATGCACATCCGCTTAGAGCTTCTGTGAAAGTCTATGAAATGTAAAATGTTTTTGTTCATTCTGTTGTTTTTGATTATTCCGCTCAGGTCTGATGGGCATGCTTGAGAAGAAAAGGTTCCGTACATTCCTGGTTTTCGTGGCCAACTTTGACGAGAACAACCCCAAGACCTTCGAGGGCGTAGACCCCAGGAGCACCACAATGCGTGACGTGTATAAGAAGTTTGACCTGGGCCAGGACGTGATCGATTTCACAGGCCATGCCCTGGCGCTCTACAGGACGGATGAGTAAGAAGATTAAGTTCCTCATGATGAAGCTGCAGTGCTTTAATCAGAGCATTATTACTATTAATTATTGCTTTATTACCTGGCTCCTGAGTGCGCTGGTGAACAACCGACCGCTATGTCTTTCCTGTAGTTATTTGGAGCAGCCATGTTTGGAGACCATTAACCGAATTAAACTGTACAGTGAGTCTCTGGCGCGTTATGGGAGGAGCCCGTATCTCTACCCGCTGTACGGACTCGGAGAACTGCCGCAGGGATTTGCCCGGTAAAACCCCTACACACACACACACACACACTCTCTCTCTCTCTTTCTACATTCCTTGATTATATATGGAGTTGTATGAACAGAGTGTTTTTCTTCTTGTTTAGATTAAGTGCGATTTATGGAGGTACCTACATGCTGAATAAACCTGTGGATGGGATCGTTATGGAGAACGGGCGTGTGGTGGGGGTAAAGTCTGAGGGGGAGGTACCGTACACTCTTTTAATTATTTATTTACCTTGACAGCATAAACATTGTGTGAATAAATCTGAAACAAATAATAACTATATCTTTAATTCTGGTTCTGTTTTAACATTTAAAACACTGTAATCAGACTTTAAAACATCAGAACAGAGCCGCATCTCGCCTCTCGCTCTCTTCATTTCACATTTTAATTGAGGGGGGGGGGGGGTGGAGGAGCCCGAAGACCGATCACAGCTCTTGTTGAGTTTGTAAGAAAGTTTTCCTCTTTTTTAGAATCATCTCTCCATCTTCACACAGAACTGAAACAATCTGTAATTAAAGGTGGCTTCAGTTATATTTTTATTCATGATTAAAGCTGCAGTGAGTGATCTTAACAGACACTGATTTATTTTTTAAATAATTAAAGGAGCGGTCAGTGATTTTATTTATTTATTTATTTATTATACAATAATTATTTAAGGCAAGGCTAGTTTAGTGTTATTATTATTATTATTATTATTGTTGTTATTATTATTATTTATAAATTATTAAAAGGGGTGGTAATAATTAGAGGGAAGGCCTTTTTTTTTTTAAATCAATGATTAAAGTAGTAATTTTTTGGATTAACTTTATGTTAAGGGATTTTTCTGGTTAACGATTAAAGGAGCAGTGAGAGAAACAGACTGCGTTGTGTAGTACAGTCGCAGTGTCTCATACAGTAGTGTCGGGTTTCTCGATCTCTCAGGTTGCTCGCTGTAAGCAGTTGATCTGTGACCCGAGTTACGTTCAGGATCGAGTGCGTAAAACAGGTCAGGTGATCCGCGTCATCTGTATCCTCAGCCATCCCATCAAGAACACCAGCGACATCAACTCCTGCCAGATCATCATCCCACAGAGCCAAGTGAACCGCAACTCAGGTCCGTGGTACTTTTCTATTAATCCTAAATATACACATACGTGTTTTATTGCAGTTTAATTTAGCTCACAGGCAGCAGGGGGCGTTAAACATGACACACTGATGTTTTATTAAACCCACTGAAGCCTTTTTCATCTCACTGCATGTTTACTGTTAGTTTTTTGTATGTTTTTTCCCAGATATTTATGTGTGCATGATCTCGTTCGCTCATAACGTGGCTGCTCAGGGGAAATACATCGCTATTGCCAGCACCACGGTGGAGACAAGTGACCCCGAGGCCGAGATCCACCCCGCTCTGCAACTGCTAGAGCCCATTGACCGGAAGTGAGTGTTACACACCCTTTATTATTATTATTGTTATTATTATCATTATTATTATTATTAGATTGAGTGGTTGATTTCATTATTGTTGTTAGCATTATTATTATAAATTATTTATTTATTGTTATAATTATTGTTATTATTCATTCATTTTCTAAGTCGCTTAATCCTAATTAGGGTCGCCGACTCTGGGCAAGGACAGGGTACACCCTGGAAAGATTGCCAGGCCATTGCAGGGCCAACACTCACACAACCATTCACACTCGCAATCACACTTAGGGGAAATTTGGAACTGCCAATTAGCCTACTGTGCTAAATCTATGTTTTTGGACTGTGGGAGGAAACTGGAGTATGTGGAGGAAACCCAAGCAAGCACAGTTAGAACATGCAAACTCCTCACAGAAATGCCCCGAGCCTGGGAATCGAACCCAGGCATGCTAACCACTGCGCCACCGTGCTGCCTATTATTATTATTATTATTATTATTATTGGTGAGAGGATTTGTGTTTTGCTGGGTTTTTTTCTAGGTTTGTGGCCATCAGTGATCTGTACGAGCCGACAGACGATGGAGCTGAGAGTCAGGTGAGGGTCGCAGATACAGAAAGGGTTCTGTTTGAAGGAAACCTGAAGCATTGCTGAGTTTAATGTTCTGCTTATATTAAAAAAAGAAGAGAAAAGACAGAAATGAAAGTTTTTTGATGTGTGTAATTTAATAATCAGAGAGATATTATTAATCCCCCTCATCTCATTTATTTATTTTAAATCTGTGTTAAACGCAGAGACAGAAGGAGAAACTCACATCACAGCGCAGGGTTTAGGGCTGATGTTTCTCACTGCGTTCCTTCCCTTTACAGATCTTCTGCTCGCGAACGTACGATGCCACCACACACTTCGAAACGACCTGCAATGACATTAAGGACATCTACAAGCGCATGACGGGGACCGACTTTGACTTTGAGAACATGAAGCGCAAACAGAACGACGTGTTCGGGGAGGACGTACAGTGAGAGTATGGGGTGTGTGTGAGGGGTGAAAGGTCAAACTGTGGTGGTGGAGCAAAAGGGGGGTGTTCAGGGGCAGAAAATTATGAAGTAGTTAGCGCACACACACACTCCTGTTCATTTTCTGCCTGTTTGTACATCTCACTATATTCATAGGTTAGTTGTGTTCAGTAGTGACTACAGAAGGAATGAAGCATTATTGTTTACACGTGTGTGTGTGTGCGTGTGTGCGTGCGTGCGTATGTTAAAACATTTTTAAACAACCTGATTGTTGTTACACTCTGGTTTAGACAAGTCAAAGCTGTTATAACACTGAAGGACACGTTGACTCTAACTTTGCAGCGTTAGCCTCTAACACTTTAATCTTCTCACAGTAGAAATGTTATAAACACGTTATAAACACTTAGAGTAAACACTCGGTAACATTACATTTGCATGAAAGTCTGAAAAGACGCTTGTGTACAAGAATCAACTGAACACATAGATCAACTTTCTCTACAAGAGTGTCAACCACATTCCAACATTCCAACATTCCCACATTCCAATATTATCAAATTCCCATGTTCCCAACATCCCACCATCCCAACGTTCCAACATTCCAATATTACCAAATTCCCACGTTTCCAACATCCCAACATTCCAACAATCCAAAATCCCAACATTCCAACATTCAAACATATCATTCCCACATTCCAAAATTACCACTTTACATGCTGCAACATTACCACATTCCAATTTTTCCACATTGCACCGTTCCCACATTTCAAAGTCCCCACATCACAATGTTCTCACATCAGAACATTCCTATTTTCCCACATTCCAACACTCCCGTACTGCAACATTCCGCCATCATATCCTCATTTCCACATTCCAACATCGCAAAGTTCTCACATTCCAACATTTTCACATTTCAACATTCCCAAATTCTAACATTCCCACATTCCAACATCAACACATTGCAGTGATCTCACATCGCAATAGCACAACATTCCCACATCACAACTTTCGCACATTCCAACATTCCCATTCAGCAACATTCCCACATTCCAGCGTCCCCATATCGCAAAATTTACACATTTCAAAATTCTCACATTTCAATAATTCAACATTGTCTTCTTCTCACATCATGTTTCAACATTCCAACATTTTAACATTTCCACATTCCCAGCTCTTTTTTACCACTCGTACATCTCACACCCAAACCGTGCTATTATACAAGATTTCCCAATTCCCAGACTGCACTATTCCTTTTAATGTACACCATTCCCATAAAGAATGATAGAATAACTTCTCAGATATCACTTAAACATGGCCGCCTGGCGAGCTGTCCAGGGTGCACTCTGCCCTCGCCCAGAGTCGGCTGAGATGGGCGCCAGTCTCCCCGCAACCCTAATTAGGATTAAGCGGTTCAGAAAATGAACGATGTCACTTAAACACTACGTTTTGAGGCTTCTCCTCCAGCGTTCTGTCCTGAGGGTTCGATCTTCTTTCCTCTGTGCAGGAGCTAGTTTTCAGTGCAGTTTTTCTGACTAATCAGGATCACACAAAACCCACAGGACTGATAAAACCTGGTGGAAGCGTGTAGCACGGGTCAAAGAAAAACCCATTACATGATGGAGCGGATCAGAGTCACAGGGCAGCTCCACAACTGTGTTTTCACTTTTACTGATGTTGCACTTTATGACATTCGGCCTTTGCGGAAGTCTGCGGTGAACAATGCCAAACCTCTTAAAATCCACTCGATGGCAGTAAAGCTCAGTAGTAACAAAACATAGCCATTGTAAAAGTACGAGGAGGCGACTGGAAATATCTTCAGATATATGATGTAGTCGCGGTTGCAAATTTAAATATTAAAGAAGACCTGAATGTTGGTGGTGTGAGTTGCTGTAACAGCATCTGGATGAAAAATGCGAAATATGATGATGGGGATGAAGTTTGGAGATCCAAACATATAATATAATATAATATTACACAGCTGTGAAAGAGTTAATTAAACAGGGATGGTATACAGCATGTACAGTAAACGTTATGAGAGTTCGGAGTGTGTGGTTTGTTTGTGCTTAAACGTGTGTGTGTCTGTTCGGAGCTGATCAGAGTGTCGGGGTAAACGTGAGCAGGTTCGAGATATTTCCCTGTAAGACAGACGCTGGACACAGTGCTGTTAAGAACTTAAATGAAACAGGAAGTGATACAGGAAACAGAATGAGAAAAAGAGGAAGTGGACATGATTTGTTTGGCATGTCGTGTGTGTTAACGTGAGTTTCTGAAGAACTTTAGAGTGTGTTTACGCAGAGAAGCTGACGGTGGTCCTGGTGATGTGTGTGAAGTTTAGTTTCTGTAACTGTGTGTTAGAGAATAAACTACAGATGGAAGCTGTGCAATATTCATCACTACGCTTATTAACCCTTTATTAACTTGTAATTACTAACATTTCAGACTGTAATAATGTTAAATGTGTGTTTATTACATCACTGTGTGTTTCTCTGTCCCTCCATTTCATAGAGATGTTATTACATTCATTGTAGTCTCATTCAATTTTAATCTGAATTTTATTTCCATACTTTCACATGCGGACTTTTAAAGTTACTGAGGTTCCCCACATCACCACCACGTCCTCCTCTTACACAACTTTTTTCATTATCGTAAGGAATATTCGTGCTTATAGATTATGTTTCATGCAAATCATTTTTTAATATTCAGCTTCATAGAATTAAAAATAAAATGTAGAAATTTGTAAATTTGGTTCGGACTGATTTCCTGACTGCTGATTGGACAAAACAAACATTAAAGGAATGTGGATGTAATGTTTTATAAATTCAATTAAAGTAAAGAGAAATTTTATGTAAACGTCACTCAAATAACTGAAAATTAAATTCTTCTTATTTCTAATATTTTCTCATAAAAATGTTCATTTTGTTTTTCATTATTAAAGTGAATTTTCTATTTATTTAATTTAAACTCAGATGTTTTGTATCCCGGGTTGTGGCAAGTTCTTTGCTTTAGAAGGAAACAGATAATCGAGTGTGATGTGATCGCTCTTCTCCTGCAGATCTGAATCCACGAGTGTGTGAACATGTAGCTGATGTTCTGTTAAAGAAAAATATAAACAATAAAAACACATCAATGACAATCTGGGGGTTTGTGTTGATTATTTCAGAATCGTTTTGTCACGACTTTGAAGAATTAATAATCCACACAGACACACAATTCACGTTACACACTCCAGCACGTCGTCATGTTTACGGACCGCCAGGAAATGTTCTGTTTGTGATTTCATTAAAATCACATCAGTCCACGATTACAACATAGGACCAGGTGGTGGAGGTGGTGGTAAAGGAGGTGTTGTTGGTGGAGGTGGAGATGGTGGTGGAAGTGTTGTTGGTGGTAAAGGTGGTGGTGGAGGTGTTGTTGGTGGTAAAGGTGGTGATGGAGGTGTTGGTGGAAGTATTATAGGTTGTGGTGGTGGATGTGTTGTTGGTGGTGAAGGTGTTGTAGGTGGTGGTGGTGTTGGTGGAAGCATTGTAGTTGGATGTGGTGATGGTGGAAGTATTGGTGGTAGTGGAGGTGGTGGAGGTGCTGGTGGAGGTACTGTAGGTGGTGGTGGAAGTGGTGGTTGAGGATTATTGTCTCATGTATCTGATGTCGGATTTACATAAATTTTTGAAGTAAGATGCATCACATCTACGTGAAGTTCACTCAACACTTCCTGCACCACATGTCACCAGAGGTTTTATTTCTCTTACACCACAGCCACTTAACTACTGTTACAACTTTATAATTCAACAGCAATTTAATATTTTGATGTTTGTAGTGAATATTCTGTTAATGTAATGTAGGGAATGGAATGAGTCTCCAGTGTCAGCACTTTCCTACAGTTGGAGAGAATAAAGAGAGGTGGTGAGGGAACGTGTTTATCACTGTAAAGTAACCGGAATTAACTTATTTCAACGACAATAAAACCATAAACATCATTAAAAGTTTAGAGTGGCTGAAATGATATACTGGATTTCAATAACCTGTAAACCACTAGAGGGCGCCAGAGAGCCACCGACGCGTCATACCGGTAGGTGTCAGTGTGGAGTTCTGATACTCTGGTTACACTGGTTCAGACAGAGAGCAAGACAATAATAATATATAATACATTGAAAAATAAATATAATATAGATAATTTATTGTTAATTCCACAAAAGTTAAATAAGGAATGAAGCAAATGTGATCCAGGAATAGTTTTGGTGTGTATATTAAATTCATCCAAAAAATAAATAAAATATTATGATGATGATATTAATAATAATAATTATTATTACTATTAATAATAATAATAATAATAATAATAATAATAATAATAATAATGACTATATGAATAATAATGTATATAAATGGTATTCAGGCAGCTGAACCTGAACACGTCTCTACTGTAACAATGAAGCAATTAATTTATGAATAAATGAGAAACTTGTTCAGTGAAATGATTTAAATATTATAACTGCACAATGATTGTGATTATAAGCTACATTTTATTAAATCATATTCAGTGTAGTCTGAATAATCAGAGCAGAGACTGAACACCGTGATCTGAATCATTATCCAGAGTGTATTAATTATAAATCAGTTTTATTTATTACATCACTGTTCATTTAATTCATTTTAATAAACATCAATAAATTCCCAGACAATGAAATTATATTGATTAAACATCACAGCATCTCCTTCCTTATGCGAATAAATCTAATTCATTTCAAAGCTTTAATAACACTGTTTATTTATTACAATAATAAATGAACGATTGTCTGTAGTTGTGAATCATACACTCGAGTAGATCCCCAAGAGACACCAGAGAGCAGAAAAACAGCAGAATTTCAGCGTACAGGCCCATTTTTAATAGAAATATAGATTTAATTATCAGGTTCTTTTTAAGAATTCAGTCCTGAGGCCTCACGGCATACAGGAACTTGGCCCAGCTCATCTCTGTGTAAAGCTGTTTTGCGACAATGACGGTTATAAATAAATAAAATAAAATTGAATGGAATGGAAATGAATTGAATTGAATTAGCATTGTAGCATGTACATGAAGGGGCGGAGGGGTTTGAATGCTCGTCTCTTTGTAGCCACGGCGTCGTTTATAGCACAGAGATTTTATTTGTTTATTTGTTTGTTTGTTTTCCTTCCCATGGTCACTATCAAGAATTAATTAAAGAATAATGTTTAAACTATAATTTAAAAACAGCTCATGTGCATTTTTGTCTCCAGAGAAGGAAGATGGAGAGAACAGATTTATTATTATTATAAATATTTTTAACAGAAACACCAAAAAACTAAAAGCCTTTATGAGTGTTTTTTTAATTTCTTTTAAATGTATATAAACAATAAACAATACATAACTGAGTCTTTCATTTGAAGCTCATGTAGATATTAGTAGAATAAACTTATCAGAGAAATATTACTAAGAAATGGGGCTGCAGTTAGAAGTGAACCGTAGAGATTATCATGTCGTTCTGTGAAAGATGAGATCGTCAGGCTGTGTTTCATTTATCTTCGAAGCATTACTAAACCAAGATGAACAGTGATGGAAGTGAATTATTACATCATAACATCCCTTTAGTTTGAAAAGATGATCTGAGTCAAAGTGATGAAGTTCCCTCTTCTGTGGTTTTGTTTCTCTCTGTTCAGATGTAATAAAATGTCCTGTAGTCAAAGTCAGCTAGTTATTTCATGAGCTCTGATTGAATATGAATTATTCTAACTCACAAGGCAAAGCGGAGCGGGTATTTAGTCATATCCGATCAGTGGAATAACTGTTTTATTCTTTAGATTGTAAGAAATATACCATTATTATTGTATTCAAATTCTATTAAAAATGTAAAAAATATACATTATATGTTCTTATCATAAAACACAAGAGAGCCAGTGAGCCTAACTGGTTAGCTGAAGGTTTGTAGTCTGTTAAAATAATCTTTATCTATCTATCTATCTATCTATCTATCTATCTATCTATCTATCTATCTATCTATCTATCTATCTATCTATCT
>JBCNYH010000003.1:30175957-30190470 GCA_039654325.1 Tandanus tandanus
AAGAGAGAGAAAGAGAGAGGGGTGAGAGAGAGAGGGAGAGAGAGTGGAGTGAGAGAGAGAGGTAGAGAGGAAGAGAGAGAGGGGGCGGGGAGAGAGGGAGACAGAGAGCGAGGGAGGAGGGAGAAGGGGGTGAGGGAGACAGCGAGAGAGAGAGAGAGAGAGAGAATGATCTTCAGTATGAAAGCGATGATGATGATGATGATGATGGTGATGATGATGATGGAGCTGACTTCACTGAACAGAGAATCAAAGAATTCTGCATGCTTTACTGCACTGTGTGTGTGTGCGTGTGTGATTGTGTGTGTGTGTGTGTGTGTGTGTGTGTGTGTGTGCGTGAGTGTGTGTGTGTGTGTGTGCGTGAGTGTGTGTGTGTGTGTATGTGTGTGATCTTTGATGAATTTCCCACACTTCGTCTCTCCACAGATATAATTTGTTTACTTGAATGTTAATTTAGAGATGTCAGAGAAACTGTTGTGTAAATAATCAAAATTTATTGAAATAATCGTTACAGTCCTGATGTCATTACAGTTAGACAGTGAGGTGGACCAGCAAGAGAACAGATCAGAAAGCTTTACACCTCATCACTGTTGGTTTTTAGTGGCTGTTATTCAGATTGCGAATTTGTGAGGAGGTTTGAGGAGGAACGACGAGGAACTCACAGGGACGAGTTTATATTCCTCCAAAAATACCCTCATCTGATACGGTGTGTCTGAGAGCTGAGACGTCAGGTCACATTAAACTCAGACGACAAGATGAGACACGACACACACGAGACACGAGAGAGAGTTTCACTTTCTTTCATTTATCACTGTATATACTCGTTATAACAATTTTACATTTTTAAGGCATCTTTGCTCTCAAGCTTTAGTACAACACTGTAAATATAAAATAATTATAAACATACATTTACATATAAATATCAATTTACATATAAATATAAATGTACATATCAATTTACATACAAATATTTATTTAAATACAAATATGGATTTAAAAATAAATATTCATATATAAATATGCATATAATTTAAATATAAATATTCCTCTATATGTTAATAAAAATTTGCATATAAATATACATTAAAATATAAACATACATATAAATATACATATATATTTAAATATACAGATAAACGTGTTTAAATATAAATATACCATCCTGAACAAATAAACGAGTGAAAGATTCAAATCAATCTCTATCCACTGTATGTAGATTTATTCCAATGTTGTATCTGTTTCGTTCTTTTTTATTAACTAAACTGTGAGTTTGTAGGTTCTGTTCATTTGAATGCTAAACTGCTGTAAGTTGTAGACAGGGAGCGGGATGGGGTTGGTGGGTGGACACGCTGTCGGGTGGGTGTGCGGTCAGGTGTGTGTCAGAGAGTGGAGCTCAGGTGGACGAGGTGCTGTTAGCAAGTGGGCTGTGAGCTCCACTCTGCCTCCTGAATGAATAAACAGTAATGGTGTTCCTGAAAAAGGTTAAAGGTTAAAGGGTGTCATGATACACGCTTCACCTTTATCTGTAACATTTTACATGTGGCCTCGTTCATTAAAGTTCCCATTTATTAGTGAATATCTGATGCGCTCCATCATCTTCCATTATCAGTTAATTTTGGAAGAATATAAAGGTTTCCTGGTTTCCTGGTTCCTTAGTATCTCATATTCACCTGTTTTACATATTGTTTTGGTTCAATATCTGTTTACTGTTTAACAACGAGATCGCATGACACTTTTCACAGTGCTTTTTAACTGCTTGCATCATCCATGTCTGTGCTGACGGCCGCCATTTTTGTTATGATGATAGTTCTGCACTACACTCTTACCTAAAGATGGCAATGTTCACTAATATCATGGTGCCCAGAGCAGGGGTCACTGACACTCGCGTACAGGTCTATACAAATGGTTTCACTGTGGTTGACTCCATATTATTTACAAGCAATAACACTGTATTTTGTCTTTATTTAATATAACTGGGAAGTAAATGGTTAATATGAAAATTGAGGTGGGCGGTACAGTGGTGTAGTGGTTAGCACATCCACCTCACAGCAAGAAGGTCCTGGGTTCCAGTCCCGGGCTCAGCGAGGGCATTTCTGTGTGGAGTTTGCTCTCCCTGTGCTTGTGTGGGTTTCTTCTGGGTACTCTGGTTTCCTCCCACATTAGGGTAATTTCCTGTGCCAAATTGCCCTTAGGTGTGAGTGTGAATGGTTGTGTGTGTGTGTGTGTGTGTGTGTGTTGGCCCTGCAATGGTCTGGTGAGCTATTTTGAGTGTACCCTGCCAACATCCCTGCCATCCTAATAGGATTAAGCAGTTTTTCAAATGCGTGAGTGAGTGTGTGAGTGAGTGAGTGAGTGAGTGAGTGAGTGTGTGAGTGAGAGTGTGAATGTGTGTGTGAATGAGTAAGTGTGAGTGTGTGTGAGTGTGTGTGTGTGTGTGTGTGAGAGTGAGAGTGTGTGCGTGTGTGAATGAAAGGGTGAGTGAGTGTGTGAGTGAGTGTGAGTGAGTGAGTGTGTGAATGAGTGTAAGTGTGTGTGTATGTGAGTGTGTGAGTGAGTAAGTGTGTGAGTGAGTGTGTGAGAGTGTGAGTGAGTGAGTTTGAGTGTGAGAGTGTGTGAGTGAGAGAATGAGTGAGTGTCTAAATGAGTGTGTGAGTGAGTGTATGAGTGAGTGAGTGAGTGAGTGAGTGTCTGAGTGAGTGAGAGTGTGCGTGAGTGAGTGAGTGAGTAAGTAAGTGTCTAAATGAGTGTGTGAGTGAGTGAGTGAATGAGTGAGTGTGTGAGTGGATGTGTTTGTGAGTGAGTGTGAGTATGTGAGTGAGTGTCTGAGTGAGTGTGTTTGTGAGTGAGTGAGTGAGTGTGAGCGTGTGCGAGTGAGTGTGTGTGTGTGTGTTTGTGAGTGAGTGAGTGTGTGTATGTGAGTATGTGAGTGAGCGTGTGAATGAGTGTGAGAGTGTGAGAGTGTGTGTGAGAGTGTGTGTGAGTGAGAGTGTGAGTGTGTGTATGTGAGTGAGTGTGTGAGTAAGTGTGTAAGTGAGTGTGTGAGTGAGAGTGTGAGTGAGTGTGTGAGTGAGTGAGTACGTTTGTAAGTGAGTGTGTGAGTGAGAGTGTGAGTGAATGAGAGTGTGAGTGTGTGAGTGTGAGTGAGTGAGTAAGTGTGTAAGTGAGTGTAAGTGAGTGTGTGAGTGAGTGTGAGAGTATGTGAGTGAGTGAATGAGTGAGTGTGTGAGTGGATGTGTTTGTGAGTGAGTGTGAGTATGTGAGTGAGTGTATGAGTGAGTGTGTTTGTGAGTGAGTGAGTGAGTGAGTGTGAGCATGTGCGAGTGAGTGTGTGTGTGTGTGTTTGTGAGTGAGTGAGTGAGTGTAAGAGTGTGTGAGTGAGTATGTGAGTGAGTGTGTGAGTGAGTATGTTTGTGAGTGAGTGTGAGAGTGTGTGAGTGAGTGAGTGTAAGAGTGTGTGAGAGTGTGTGTGGGTGAGTGTGTGCGTGAGTGTGTTTGTGAGTGAGTATGAGTGTGTGAGTATGTGAGTGAGTGTATGAATGAGTGTGTTTGTGAGTGAGTGAGTGTGAGAATGTGTGGGTGAGTATGTGCGTGAGTGTGTTTGTGAGTGAGTATGAGTGTGAGTGAGTGAGTGAGTGTGTGAGTGTGTGTGTTTGTGAGTGAGTGAGTGAGTGTGAGATTGTGTGAGTGTGTGAGTGAGTGTGTGAGTGTGTGTGTTTGTGAGTGATTGAGTAAGTGAGTGAGTGAGTGTAAGAGTGTGTGAGTGAGTATGTTTGTGAGTGAGTGGGTGTGAAAGTGTGTGAGTGTGTGTGTTTGTGAGTGAATGTGAGTGTGTGAGTGTGTTTGTGAGTGAGTGTGTGAGTAAGTGTGTTTGTGAGTGAGTGTGTGAGTGTGTTTGTGAGTGAGTGAGTGAGTGAGTGTGAGAGTGTGTGAGTGAGTGTGAGTGTGTGTGTTTGTGAGTGAGTGAGTGAGTGAGTGAGGGTGACAGTGTGTGAGTGTGTGTGTGTGTACGTGAGCTAATCTGCTATGAAAAGTTCACGAGCTCCATGAGGACGGTCCTGCTCAGCTGTAAAACCCCAGCGGTGAAACACATCCTGCTGAGTTGTTGATGGGGGTCTGGAGGGTGGGTGTGGGTGGGAAGTGTGAAGATGGGGAGAGGTACATAAAGCTGGGATGTCTGCGCAGAGCTGTGCAGTCGGGGTGCTCAGTGAGCCTCACTGCGAGGGGGTGGAGCCTGATGTGAATGACTCACAGAGCAGGGGTTGAGTGGAGCAGGAGTGGAAGAGGTCACAGGGTTGGATAAACATTATTAATCAGCCTCATACTTTAACCAGAGTTAATGTTAGTTCTGCTGGAGACACTGGAATTAAGCTGGACTTAATTTATTTAACATAACAGTTTGGTTTCCGGATGATAACTTGAGAATGCTTGCTCGGATTTTGATAAAATTTGGGATGCGGGTTTGTCTTACAGGTACCACGCCTGGGATTGGTGCACACCAAAATCCACATTTAATTAATTAGCCAGCTGGACTTAATTTATTTACCATTACAGTTTTGTTTCCGACCGATTACTTGAGAATGCTTCCTCGGATTTTGATGGAATTTGGTACACGGGTTTGTCTTACAGGTACCTTGCCTGGGATTGGTGCATGCCAAAATCCGTGCATAATTAATGAGCCAGCTGGACTTAATTTATTTAACACAACAGTTTGGTTTCCGACCGATTACTTGAGAATGCTTCCTCGGATTTTGATGGAATTTGGTACACGGGTTTGTCTTACAGGTACCTTGCCTGGGATTGGTGCATGCCAAAATCCGTGCATAATTAATGAGCCAACTGGACTTAATTTATTTAACACAACAGTTTGGTTTCCGGACGATAACTTGAGAATGCTTGCTCGGATTTTCATGAAATTTGGTATGCGGGGTTGTCTTACAGGTACCTCGCCAGGGATTGGTGCACACCAAAATCTGTGCATAATTAACAAGCCAGCTGGACTTCATTTGTTTAACACTACAGTTTTGATTTTGGGTTATGGAAGATATAGCTCAAGTTTAAAATACACATTCTTGGGCGGCGGGAGCTCTCTCTCTCTCTCTCTCTCTCTCTCTCTCCCTCTCTCTCTCCCTCTCTCCCTGTCTATCTGTCTCACTCCCCTGCCCCCCCCCACCCTCACCCCACTCTCTCTGAGTTCCTGTAGTGAGAACACCTGCTCGATCTTCACCTGATTTTTCAGTTCTTATGCTTGGTTTTTTTTCTTTGTTGTTCTGGTTGTAATTGAATTTATCCTCGTTCTCTCGTACGTTTTGGAGAATCTGATTATTTCATCTAAAATTATAAAACCTGATATTCCATAGAAATGAAAACTAATTAAACCCAGAAAAAAAAATGGACTGTTAACAATCTGGTTAAATAAACAATAATGTACAGTTTATGTAAATCCCATGGAAAATCTTATATTTGTTTGTTTATTTGTTTGTTTGTTTGTTTGTTGACCTGATATTTTTGTGAACATTAAGCTGAAGCATGTTATGTTAAAGTTTTTCTCTGTGATGTCCCCTCTGTGGCGTGGTTTGGCGTGGGGTGGCACAGTGGCGTAGTGGTTAGAACATTCACCTTACAGCAAGAAGGTCCTGGGTTTGAGTCCCAAATTTGGGATGGGTTTTCTCCTGGTACTCTAGTTTCCTCCCACATTCCAAAGACATTAGGCCAATTGGCTGTTATAAATTGCCCCAAGGTGTGAGTGTCAGTGTGAATGGATGGGTGTGTGTTGTCCCTGCAATGGACTGGTGGACGGTGTGGTGTGACCCGGTGTGGTGTGGTACGGTGTGGTGTGGTGCAGTGCGGTGTGATACGGTGTGTTGTGCTGTGGTGTGGTGCGGTATAGTGTGGTATGTTGTAGTACAGTACGGTGTGGTGTGGTACGGTCTGGTGCGGTGTGGTGTGGTGCAGTGCAGTGTGATACGGTGTGGTGTGCTGTGGTGTGGTGCGGTATAGTGTGGTATGCTGTAGTACAGTACGGTGTGGTACGGTGTGGTGTGGTGCAGTGCGGTGTGATACAGTGTGGTGTGCTGTGGTGTGGTGCGGTATAGTGTGGTATGCTGTAGTACAGTGCAATGTGGTGCAGTGCAGTGTGTTGTAATGGTGTGGAGGTGCAGTGTGGGGATTAAAGGTGATAAATGTAGAGCCAGGTTGTGAAATCTGATTAGTGTAATGAGTTTACCTCGCTGTGTGTCTTAACTGGAATTCACTGAGCAGCAAACACACACTTTTACATCCAACACGGAATTATTTACATTCAATAAAACCAATTTCAAACTTAATTATTTAATCAACTTCATATTTATTTAAATAATACTTATATGAATAAATGCTGTACAACTAAACTGATTAAAGCAAAAAACACCACAAACAGAATGTGTATATTTAAATATATAAAAGTCAATAAAAAAAGGACAATTTTTCTTTCCACAAACCTGTTGGTAAATATTTCATTATTATTATAATTTGATTATATATCTTATCTAGCCTGGGAATGCCTCGGGGTGCTGCGGAGAGGGATATCTGAGATTCACCCAACCCGAATTTTAGAATAGTATTTAATTCTTTACGAAGGCTTGGGGAAAACACACACACACACACACACACACACACACACACACACACACACACACACACACACACACACACACGTGTTCCTATTCCAAGTCCTATTGAGTGAAAGATGTCTCGGGGTTCATGTATATCTGGATGATTCTGCAGCCGAACAGCTGGAGTCACATGATAAGGAAGATAAATAACCCCCAGATGCCGTGCAGGCGACCACGGTGGCCATTTTGGATGATTATTACACTGAATTCATTCAAACCTGTCTGTTTCTTTTAACCATAAAACAAGTCGTGTTGCAGAATTTTATAACAGATGGTATAATTTATATTTCTGGATATATAGAGTTAGCAGCTGATGTGAGCTGGAATTTTTGCTGTTTTCCCAAAAATATCTGGCGACAAAAGGTTGATGCTTTACATGGATGAGTTTAAAACAGTAGCAGCGGCTACATGCTAGCAAGAGAAATCGTTTGCCTTTACTTTAATCTGAGTGAAATATATACAGTACTATTTATGGCGTGTCATCTAACCCAAGAGGATCAGATTGCAAATTCTCAAATTAAGTAAAATAGACAGAGCAGCACGGTGGTGTAGGTGTAAGAACCTCCACCTCACAGCAGGAAGCTCCTGGGTTTGAGTCCTGAGCTTGGACATTTCTGTTCCAACTCGCTTAATCCTACTACGATTGTGCAGAGAGTGGAGCTTATCTCAGCCGACTCAGGGTGAAAATGGGGTACACCCTGAACAGCTCTCCAGCCTATCGTTCGTCCCACTCTATACCACGTCACACTCACAATTTGAAAAAGCCAATTAGCCTAATATGGGACTCAAACCCAGGACCGTCTTGCTGTGAGGTGGACATGCTAACCACCACAACAATATGCCGCCCGCATTCTTTTTTGGGGTATTTAATGTTCTTTATTCATCCTTCTGCCGTGATTCTCGTCATGATCACTCAGTAACAATTTGATTTTCTCTCGTATACGTTATACTACAGAACATTTTATAAAAGTGGTCAGAAATCGTACGTTCTTTTATTGACCTCCAACAGACCAGAAAGACCGAGAGTAACATGTTTACTAAATATAGACTCTCTAATGAGGACAGAGAGGGAGAGTGTGTGCTGTAAGTTATAATCAGCTCAAGTGAGCATGTATCTTGTTGTCAGCTGATTGTGTGTGTGTGTGTGTGTGTGTGTGTGTGTGTGTGTGTGTGTGTATGTATGTATGATGTCATTTTTCTTGGCTGTGATTGGTCAGTCATGGCTCAGCAGTAACCAATGAGCAGGCAGCGATTGTACATGCCCACTAACACACAGAGTGAGAGCTGAACATGACAGTCTCTGATGTTTAATTATCCTGAATGCTGACACTTGTGTCTGTGTGTGTGTGTGTGTGTGTGTGTGTGTGTGCGTGTGCGTTTCTTTAACCCTAGCCCTGTCCTTCTTATGAACCAGAAAGGAGTCTCTCTCTCTCTCTCTCTCTCTCCCTCTCTCTCTCTCTCTCTCTCTCTCTGTGGGTTTACTTATCCCTCGTCCCTCCTTTCCTCTATGACACCTAAACAACCCCCGCCCTCTTTACTGTCAATTTACTGTCCACTCAGTGAAAGAGTAAACTTCATTCATTAAATCTTCGCCTTTTCTCTCCTTCTCTATCCTTTTTCTCAAATTTTCCCCTCTATCAGTGTCAAAGCAGTAACAACAACAACAATAACAATTACTTCATACACACATGCTCTCTCTCTCTCTCTCTCTCTCTCTCTCTCTCTCTCTCTCTGTTCTATCTTTGTCTTTGTTCTTTCTTCATTTCTTTTTTTTAACTGCTCGTTGTTACCCTTTATCTGTCTGTCTGTGTCTGTTTCTTTTTTTAAACCTCTGTTCATTCTGTAGCCCTCCACATTGTTTCCTTTGACATTCTTTCTCTATTCACAGTCTGATTCTAAATGTTTAAGCCCCCCCCCCTTAAGCCGTTGAAGTGGAACATGGATGGATTAACTCAGTCAGCAGTCTCATCTATGAGCAGGTTCTTGTTCTCAGGAGCTTCACGTTTATTTATTTATTTACAGATATTTTATGGTGTTATTTTATCTGTTGTGAGTTCCTGTTTGAGTCGGTGCTGTGGATGGGTTCTCAGTGGGTAAGTGTGCAGTACAAACATCCGGTTATTCTTCATTATTTTCTTATTTCTTTTAATATTGAGATCCTTTCAGGATCTACGTGAAAAGAAGCAGGTTCTCCTTACATCCTTTTCTGACTGATTTAGTTATCGTACTCTATATATATATAGTATATATAGAGTTCTCACAAACAGAACCAAAGTACTCTTAAAGGTGTGGCCTGTTTACCTGTCAGTCACAGTGAAGGAGCTAAGGCCTGTGTGTCTGTCAGCAACAGTGAAGGTGTGGCCTGGGTACCTGTCAGTCACAGTGAAGGAGTTGTGGCCTGTATGACTGTCAGTCACAGTGAATTGTGCTAATCATTTATTACTGATAGTTTTAGATTTTATATTTTCAGATTCGAATTTTTCCTTCAGCGAAGAAGAAGAATTGCAGGAACAGATATGACTAGAATTCTCAGTTCGGCAGTGTGTGTGTGTGTGTGTGTGTGTGTGTGTGTGTGTGTGTGTGTGTGTGTGTGTGACGTCATCTAACATTGGTCCTGAACCAAAATCTCCAGCTGATTTTCATTATCTTCAGTGCTGTGCAGCAGGATCCGCCTCAATGTTGTCATTTTGTGAAGAAGCTCCTACTCCGGGCGTGTTGTCCTCCTGGTGGACGTCATGCTTGTCACATACTCTTCCGGTCAATGTGTTCTCTGGTGTTGTATGTGTGGATTTGAATGTTTAAACAGTGACTCAGCGTACAGAGAGTGTTGTCTTTAACACACGATTCCTTTTAATGCTATTTACAACAGTCAAACCTTTCACCACACACCATCGGATACGCTAAACATGATTTGATAAGACAACTGCTTTAGCTACAAGGCTAACGTAGCGCTTACAGAAACATCCTGTACAGTTTACATGTGAATGTGTGTAATAACACAGTTATTAATATGAGGTTAATGTATGTGTAAAATATTTTAATGTATTACTCACATGATCAAATGAAACACACGTGACTTTGTGACTTATTTGAATAATATCATAAATGAAAACATGTAAAAACAAGAGTACTCAGAGCGCGAAAAACCTCCACCAAGCCCAGCGATCCCCCATATGAACCAAAAAGTTAAAAAACATCATGTTTCACAGTGTTAAAGATCGTCTATAAAATTCCTGGATCCAGAATTTGATCACCTCCAGTCCACCCCTCCCCCTCCCCCACCCCCCCCAACACACGCGCACACGCACACACACACACACACACACACACACACACACACACACACACACACACACACACACACACACACACTGCAGCTCAACAAAAATTACAAACAGATTCTTGGTTCTGGATTCCTGTCTTTAAAGAGATCAGGATCAATTCATATATATAATAATCAACCCAGTAACAGTATAAAGGCATTGTGTGTGTGTGTGTGTGTGTGTGTGTGTGTGTGTGTGTGTGTGTGTGTGTGGTTTTCTCCCGGTTGAATGAATTCTCAGTAAATTAGATTGTCTCTGCTGCAGCTGATGCTCAGGAGGTTCATGTTACATCATCAGGACTCGACTGAAGGCGTGTTTGTGTCTGAATTCAGTCCTGAGTAAAAATTAATATTGAGATTATACAACAAAATAATCATAAATGTATAGCATAGTAAAGTATTTTCTCTAAACCGTGTATCTACCCTCAAGGAGTCTTTATAAACTAAAAACTGTTAGGTTTCACATGCTGCCGTTTCTGTATGAGTTTTTTTTTCTGTTATAAGAGCCGCTGATGAGGCGTTTAACATTGTAATCAGGATTGACAGACAGTTGTGTAGATGTTTAGAATTCTCCAGTATTGAGTGAGACTCCCCTGGAAGCCTCGCCCCTTTCCCCAGATTTCATCTCGAGTCGATTTTGTGATTGAAAGCTGTGCTGATACACAGAATGTTTTCATTAATAAACTCTAGTGTGTGTTCTTTTTATTTGTCATCGACTTGCACTCTCCGTTCTCAAACACAGCACTAAAGTGAGATAAGAGGAAGGGGGCGGGGCTTTCTTATGGATAATTAATATCACAGAGTTCAGTACATCCACTAAATATTCTGGGTTTTCTGTAGAAACAATTCTCTGCAGTTTTTATTGGCTGAAGATGAAAACTTTTTTGGATTATTAATACGTCTCTCTACGATATGTTTTTCAGAGTGTTCAGTGTGTTCAGTGTTTTGGAGAGAGGTGTTCCTGTTTACATGTTTACAAGTGTTAAATTAAACATTAGGAGATGTTTAAGATGAAAATAAACTTGTTTCATGCTTTATTTTGATTTGTGTGCATTTATGTGTGGCATTATCGTGTAGTGGTTACCATGACGGTCTCGCAGTGAGAAGGTCCTGGGTTCGAGTCCCGGGCTCGGTGAGGGCGTTTCTGTGTGGAGTTTGCAGGTTCTTCCTGTGCTTGTGTGGGTTTTTCTCTGGGTACTTCGGTTTCCTTCCACAGTCCAAAGGCATGCACATTAGGCTAATTGGATATTCTTCACTGCCCCTAGGTGTGTGAGTGTTAATGGTTGTGTTGACCTGCATTGGATTGGGGAGCTGTTCAGGGTGTACCCTGCCTTTGCCTAATGTCATTTGAGATGGACTCCAGCCTCCCTGTCACCCTAGTAGGATTAAGCAGTTCAGGAAGTGAATGAATGAATGAATGTGTGCATTTATTCAAAGGGTACCAATATTTCTGGAGTGTACAGATTGTACTGTAAGAGTTTCTGTGATATCGTGGATCAGTAGACGTAGATGAGCTGCAGTTCCACATGATTTTATCCCAGTAAAAGATCACTGTGTGTCCTTCATCTGTGTGATTGACAGTGTTTTTTTCCCCCTTCTCTTTTCTCTCTTAGTGTTTGAGGAAGTTCTCTCTGTGGCAGTCATCTTCGTTCTCCAGCCAGCTTCACTCCGTCTGCAAACATGTCCGGCTCCTACGACGAATTCGCCGCCGCTGCTGATGAGCCCATGGACAGTTTTTGGGAGGTACGTGCGTTTTATTTATTCAGCACTTCATCAATACTGGTGTTGTGTTTTTGCCAGTGTGTGTGTGTGTGTGTGTGTGTGTGCATGTGCGTGTGTGTGTGTGTGTGTGTGTGATAAAAGTTAAATGCACAGAAGCCACATTGTGCTTCATGTCTGAATCTGCCAGAGAACAACAACGGCTTCTCAGAGGGGATTCACCACCTGCTGCGCTTCTTCAAAGCGCCCCTTCTTCTGGATGTTGGAGAGATTTTCTGTGTTCGAGTTGCACTTTTGTCATGTCAGCTCCTGCATTTTAAACTAAAGAAGGTCGTGACCTCACGCACACCTCAAACTGATGAGTTATCTGGCTAAACGTCTGGTTTGCTGTTATTTCATTACGTTCTTTTCTGTTATGATGTTTAGGTCTGTTGTGTCGTCAGAGACTCATCTGTCATTTTATTCATTCATGTTTTGAATCAGTATTATGATCACTGAGTAAATTTAGTAAATGTTACGTGAAGGGCATTTGTGATATTTTGGTTTTTTTGTCCTGACATGCTGCACTTGTATAGAATTCAAAATATAAAAATGGAAATCTACTGCTTCCGTCTACCTCAATTACTCCCTCATCAACCTCGAGACCAGGGATGGGCTGTATTTACATAATCTTCTATAACGATATAAATAACTTATATCATGGTAATGGTATATATCGCGATATAGTATTTTTTTCCCATTCATTTAATTAATGGCTTAAAATTACCACATTGTACTTTCAAGGAATAAATATATTCTGACCTGCCAATCTTCATATAAACGTATCAATTCAATGTCAGTGCCATGTTTGAGGCTAGGCAATAAATACTTTGGATTTGGGGGCTGACTAACTCTCTGAAACCCAGCTTTTCAATGGTATGAATTAGGACCATGTTCTTACATATGTGTGTTATTAGAGTGTGTGTAATTTCCTTCTATCGTCAATATTTCTTGTCATACAGATTGCCCCTGGGAAAAAAAGTGTGTTTTTTATTTAGTTTCAAACCTTGCACCCACTGTTCACCCCAACATTACACCGGCGAAGGCGGTGTACGCCCTGAACAGCTTGCCAGACCATTGCAAGGCCAGGCATTATATTTTATATAATATATTATAATATAATATTTATATTTTTTCCAATGCGTTATAAACGGTATAAATATCTAATGGAGGGCAAATTATACCATCATATCGCCCAATTCTAGACTGATGACATTATAACCTTGATCTCTTTATAGATAACGTTATAGCAGTGATAAGCTATCATTCTCTCTCCACTTCTCTCTCTCCAAGTTTAATAACAGAAAATTTGGGGCGTGTCATGTGACTGAGGAACTGTAAAGAAGTGTAAACTCCTCGGTTCTGAAGATTTTTATCTCTGACTGTTACAGAGGGCTGAAACTGGAGACTCCTTCCTAACACATTACAGAAATAACAGAATACATTTTTAAATCTGTTTATGTGGCGCATCTGAACTTACTGGATGGAGAGAAGTAATTATGAATAAAGCTGTGATGTGCAGCTGCACTATTGTCAGAGCCGCCGGTCTGGAAAATGAATCAACACTTCCTGACCAATCAGGATGCAGAGCTCAGACGGTGTTTCCTGGCCAGTTATGTTTACTGTAAGTGGTGTGGTGAAGAGTGACGGATTACACTCTGCTGTGACTCATAAGAAGTTCACCCTCGCTCATCTCTCACCCCTCGTGAACGCCTGCAGAGCGAGCTCCAGCACCACCATGGCTAATAAACAAACCTGCACCACGCCGAGCTCCAGAAATAGACTAGCTCCGTGTGCTGATGCGCCGTGAACGATGATGTGAAATGAAACAAGATATTTTATTTCTCTCAGCTGCACTGTGTATTTTTTTATCTATTAGCTCTGCAGTTTTGTAAAACTCTGACTCAGTGTGATCGTCATCATTGATCTGAGCGTCTCAAGGATTTTCATTATCAGTCAGCAGCACTGCAGAATGAACTACAGCAGCTGAGCTACACTGAGCTCAACAACTAAATATTACATTCAATTGAACTCACCTTTATTTACATCAATATTATATCCAACATTTCAATTCTGGGCTCCCAAGTGGCGCATCGACAAGGTGCCCAGGTCACTAAAAGTGATCACCAGCCAATCATGGGCGTCTGTGAGGTCATTCATACGAGGGGGTGGATAGCGTTTTCCCTCCGAGTGTGTTAGGCCACCCCAAATACGCATGCACAGCAGTTTGTAAAGAGGCGGGTGGCAGCATCGCATGTCACAGAGGGGGCATGTGTGTGCTTTCGCCCCTCCCTGGTTGGTGGTGGTCATGTGATAGGGAAGGCAATACTTGAAGGGTGGTAATTGGATACGATTAAAATTGGGGGAGAAAATATGGGAAATGCAAAAAACACAAAAATATAATATAATTATAATTATATTATATTTTTATAATATAAAAATAATTTAATTCTGGGGAATCATGGGAAATAAAGCAGAACAAAATAACAGAAACATCTATTTATATAATTTATTATGTTATTATATGAGTGTATGTGTTTGTGTGTATGTATGTCTAAGGGTTTGTGTGTGTATGTGTGTGTGTGTTTGTGTGTGTGTGTGATTTTTATGTGATGTTGTCTCTCTGTGTTTGTTTGCTGAGGATATCAGAGTGTTTGTAGGGGGTGAGTGCCGTAATCATGAAGAAGAGAATTAATGCAAGCAGAGCTGGCACACACACACACACACACACACACACACACACACACACACACACACACACACACACACACACACATATACACACA
>JBCNYH010000003.1:30222545-30232545 GCA_039654325.1 Tandanus tandanus
TGTGAACTCTTCAGGAACTTATTAGTAACTTTTCAGTAACTCAATGGGAACGCTTCAGTAACTCATCAGTAACTGGTTAGTAACTCAGTGTGAACTCTTCAGGAACTTATTAGTAACTTGTCAGTAACTCAATGGGAACTCTTCAGGAACTCGTCAGTAACTTGTCAGTAACTCAGTGTGAACTCTTCAGGAACTTATTAGTAACTTTTCAGTAACTCAGTGGGAACCCTTCAGGAACTCGTCAGTAACTTGTCAGTAACTCAGTGTGAACTCTTCAGGAACTTATTAGTAACTTGTCAGTAACTTAATGGGAACCCTTCAGGAACTCGTCAGTAACTTGTCAGTAACTCAGTGTGAACTCTTCAGGAACTTATTAGTAACTTGTCAGTAACTCAATGGGAACTCTTCAGGAACTTGTCAGTAAGTCATAAGAAACTTGTCAGTAACTCAGTGTGAATTTTTCAGGAACTCATTTTAGTAACTTGACAGTAACTTAATGGGAACCCTTCAGGAACTCGTCAGTAACTTGTCAGTAACTCAGTGTGAACTCTTCAGGAACTTATTAGTAACTTGTCAGTAACTCAATGGGAACTCTTCAGGAACTCGTTAGTAACTTGTCAGTAAGTCATAAGAAACTTGTCAGTAACTCAGTGTGAATTTTTCAGGAACTCATTTTAGTAACTTGACAGTAACTTAATGGGAACCCTTCAGGAACTCATCAGTAACTTGTCAGTAACTCATTAGCAACTTGAGAGAAATTTGTTAGTAACTCATCGTTAACTCATCAGTAGCTCATCAGTCACTCATCATTAACACATCAGTAACTCATTAGTAACTTATTATTAACTTGACAGTTATTCATCAGTAGCTCATCATTAAGTAATTAGTAACTCATCAGTAATTTGTCAGTAACTCATCAGTAACTTGTCAGTAACTCACTGGTAACTTGACAGTAATTTGTAAGTACCTCATCATTATCTCATCAGTAACTCATCAGTAATTTATCAGTGACTCATGGGTAATGCTTTAGAGACAGTGATTGTGTTCCATTAATAATCGTGAGGAATTTACACCACGACACTGTTTTGTCACGTATGTACGAAGATCAGAAAAAATTCACATTTACAGTTCTCACATCCACTGATTGTCTTCACACTTAATGGAAATGTTGAATAAGATCAAATCCCTTTTCATTCTTGTTCTGATAAAACTGAAAAGTTGAAGTGGAATTATAAACAGTCAGTCTTTCCGTTTACTTAATCTTGTCTCCTGATTCTGAACACCTGAGGGAAAACTTCACTCTGATGCTAAATTGTGAAATGTGAATATTTACAGCTGCAAATATTTACTCAGCATGGCCTGGTTCAAGTGTTTGTACAGTTAGAGCAACGCCTCTTTTACCTGCAGGGAAAAAAACTCACAGTGCTGATGAGTTGACCTGGGATCAGATTTTATTCAGAGAGAGATACGGGTAAAATCTACAGATCTGAATGTGACGTTTACACTAGTGACATTCAACCTGTCTCGAGTGCATTCTAGTGAATGTAACGGCTTGGTTTGCTTAAAACTGCATCAACACTAATAATGATATCAGGTATCACTCTGAAACCTGTGGTCCAACATCTGATACCAGGCAATAGTGTGAGATGTTAACCTAGTGTACACCTTTCCACCAGTGAACTGAGGACATGAAATGATGAAGATCTGGATATAATTAATGGTTCATGAACAAAATAAAATCAACTTAAAAGATTAGGAACTACAGCTTCTTACTACAACGCGAGTGAGTCGCTTTTCTGTAGTGAATTAAACCTCAACCTCATTCCATCCACGCTGACTCGTGTAGCTAACCGATGTTCCTCACTTTGTGAAGTCTGCTCAAGTTTAGTAATATGTAAGTGCATGAACACACACACTCACATGCACTTGCACTTTTACTTGGTTTAAAAAAATGACAGTACTGCATCCCTGGGTTTGGCTCAGACAGGATGTGCCTCTACACTTCTCCAATCATCTCAAATGGTTTGGATAAAAGGAACTTCAGGCTATTATGTGAAAATATAGATGTGTTTATAGCTCAGGGATTATTACCCGTCTCTGTGTTTATAGATTATGGATAATTACCCCTCTCTGTGTTTATAGATTTTGAATTATTATCCCTCTCTGTGTACAGATTATGGATTATTACTCCTCTTTGTGCATATATTATGGATTATTACCCCTCTCTGTGTATAGTTTATGGAATATTACACCTCTCTGTGTATAGATTATGGAATACTATCCCTCTGTCTATAGATTATAGTTTATTACCCCTCTCTCTCTTTATAGATTATGGATTGTTACCCATCTCTGTGTATAGAATATAGATTATAGATTAATACACCTCTATGTGTATAGATTTTGAATTGTTACCCCTCTCTGTGCTTATAGATTATGGATTGTTACCCCTCTCCATGTTATTAGGGAATAGATTATTACTCCTCCTTGTGTATAGATTATGGATTATTACCCCTCTCTGTGTTTGTAGATTATGGATTATTACTTCTCTCTGTGTATAGATTATGGATTATTACTCCTCTCTGTGTATAGATTATGGATCATTACCCCTCTTTGTGTATAGACTATGAATTTTTACCCCTCTTTGTGTTTATAGATCATGGATTATTACCACCTCTATATGTGTAGATCATGGTTTATTACCCCCCCAAACCGTGTTCATAGATTATAGATTTTCGATAAATGTTGCAACAATCTTAAAATAACCCCTGACCCTCAGTACTTCCGTAATTTTCACCCTTTTACTCCATGAACGTAAACAAATATATTATTTTTTAATTCAGAACTTCACACACACTTTCACAGCCGTAAGTACTCAGAAGATTTTTTTCTTGACGCAGGTGGAAATCTGAAAGGCTTTGAAGTATTTTTTTTTTTTTAAGTAAACACTACTCAAGAGCGATGCAGTGTTCCATTAATCTTTTCCTCCTTGATGTCACTGGTGTTTAAACAGTTCTATCAGCTGTTCCAGGTCTGCTTTCACACTCACACAGCGGTCAGTTTACACTCCTAAAGTTTACCTTTAATAACAATGCACAGCAGAACTAAGTGACCCGAAGGAAACTGATTTAATCACATCATTTCATCAAAATTTCTCAGAAAAGTTTACTTATAATACCTTCAATATGGGTCAACATGTTGAGTGTCCCAAAAGTTCCTGTGCAGTTAGAAATGTTCTACGAGTGAAATCACACACAGTTCAGGATGTGAAGTTAAAAATCAGCAAAAAAAAAAAAAAACTGAATAGATGTCACCGGTCACACTGCAGAGGGGCTACGATAAGAAAATAAAACATGTCTAGATGTTTTCAGGCCCATGAGAGACATCCAGCATCTGCCACAAGAAGAATTGTAGTGCACAGTGACTTTTAGGATGCGGTGGATATATTTTTCACTCTTATGATAAGATAAATAATAAGAGGGTGAAATTAATATGTATGCATTTTCACTCATTTGCATTTTGATCTTAGAATAAAGGTATTTTAATCTTGAAATTAGTAAATAAATACATCTTTTAAAAATAAATTACTTTTGTATAGCCCTTAATTTTGTTTCTTTGTCTTTCTGAGAGAACTTTTAATGGTTTGCTATCGCGAAGAGTTCCAACACACAGTAGAAGCTTTATAAGAGTCTAATAACTATTCAGTGAACCCTTAAAGTACCAATAAAGATTTATGCATGGCAACTAAATGTTCGGAAACCTAATATACAGTTTTTCCTGTGTGACCTTGAAAAATAGGTCAAGGTCACTCACACACAAACTTATCCTAGCACTCATAGTAGTGAGCCCGCATAGCAAGTTTGAAAGCACTGGCTTCAGCGCCGCAAGTAAATGTCCAGAAACTAAAGTGTAACAGACGGACAGACATACGGACGGAACACATTCCTTCAGCTCCCGATGGGCAGCGCTAATAACCGCTGAGGGAGAGTGTTTATAGTTGCTATGGAATAAACCAACATTAAACACAACTACAAGTATAAAATGTCATTCTTTGCTGATTAAGTAAGTTGCAGTGGTGGAAGAGGAATAAAACACTTGGAGATGTGCTGTTGGGGGAAAATGATCCACGTCAGGATGGAAACAGTAACACTTGTTCCTGCTGCTCCTTACTGTGGTAGAGTGAGATACCGCCCCCTACTGACAGGTCACATACAGGAAGTGATGAGTGTCATTTAGTCACCATGTTTAGGAATTGAGTGTTTGGTGAGACTTGTGACAATGCTGTATTTGAACACTTAAATGTAAAATTTTATTGTTAAATGCATAATATATGCAAATGAAAGCAGTGAAATCCCTCTCTCACATCCTGCTGCTCTCGTTTATTTACTTTTCATGTCTGATAAGCCAACATGGTGATGGTGGAAATGTCAGTTGTCCCTTGTGTAAATATTTCAACTCTTGATTAAACCAAAAAAAAAAAAAAAAAAAAAAACAAAAAAAAAAAAAAAACCACCACCAACAAGACCCACCAAAAACAAATCACAGAGAAGGAGGAAAGATAATTTTATTCTGCGTCCAAACTTTGATCCTTATGATTCTGAACAAACGACAGCAACAGCAACCCTGTACAAAACTCTTGGCACTCTAATAATTCCATTTTAGCTTTTTACTTTCTTTCTTTGCCATTAGTCTGTGTTTGGTTGTGTGTAAAGTGGGATGTTCTACATTTCCAAATATATAAGAAGAGAGAAACAATGAACCATGTAAGAAAAGAGAAGAGAGTAAACTCTGTTTCAGCTTTATTTCTATATAAAACTGTATGATGGAGAACCTATACATCAGACTGATTCATTACTTTATTATAAATCACATCATTATAACAATGTTTTCGAATTTGTTTACATGTTCAGGTCTTTCCCACAGCACTGTACTGAATTATACATGCTGCAGAAATTAAATAAATCCTATAATATTAGTTTAATATGGAGGGGCTGATATACAAACACGATGCCTTGATTTATATCAGTGTCATTAAGAGATTATTATCTCAACATTTAATAAAACTCTTTATTCCTGTGAGATAGAATTCAGTAAAACTCTTAAACATTCAAACCCACACTCACAAGATCATAAATAAAATAAGATCATAAATAAAATAAAACTCAATAATATTATTAAATTAATGCTGTGTGTAAAACAGAACAGGTGGAAGACAGACAATACAGCAGCACAGATCAACCTGTCACATCTCTTTCAGTAAATAATAATCTGTGTAAATATCGTAAACTCATTTAAAATACATGGCTTGATCCTCAGAGGCATGTTTCTTTTCTCTTTAACACAAAAACATAAATCTTTTGCAGTAACATGTGACTGAAACATTCCTCAGTGCACTAGAGACATTTCCCTGATGTCCACTCGAGTCCATCACACACACGCACGCACACATCGCACGTCCAGTCTGTCCCACTGTGTCTCTAGTCAGCACATCAGGTGCTCAAATCAACCTATAATATTAATAGCAACAATAATATCTATAAAATGTCATATTTTTAATATTTAGCATACATTCTTCTTAAATAAGCATTTAGCCCCCTGCTTAATCCATTCAAGTCAAGGCTGCATTGTATTTTGTTCCTTAAGAACAAATATAACTTTGTTATGACTCTCCAAACGGGTAAGGTCCGTACGGCTGGGGAGGAAAAATAAAAATACAACAGATGAGTCAGAAGAGAAGAATAAAAAAACAATTATATATACACAGTGTACACTGTAAAAAAAAACACTGAAATAATCCATGGCAGTAATTTGTAGTAACCACAACACTAGTATGCAAATGAGCTTTAATTATAATATAAAACTGCTTCAATAGATCAAAGGATTAATTTGTGTTTTTTTATGGAGTCTCACAAAAGTATTCACACCCCTTCTATGTTTACTTCATCGTCATTCACTGGAACCCTGAAGAAACCTGTACAGACTGTAAGACGGAGAAACGCTACAGACTTTACACATCACCCATCTTGGAAATCTCACCTGATCATGTGTGACTGACACGCTGTCTTGCAGGTTATTTGTTGCTAGGGTTACTGGGGTGTTTGACAAAGTGGCGTGTTCCGTCAGTGTCGAGTCTGCAGTGTTGATGTCTCTCTGCATGGTGATGGGTCGTGAGGCGAAGGGGTTGAAGTCGTCCTGCGTGCCGCGGTGAGGCTGTGTGTTAAACTCGGCATGGAAGGAGGACAGCTGCTGTGTCACGCCCAGGAGACCTCCTTCCTCTACATTCACCACCACCCAGATCACATCTATACCACAGGAGGAGGAAGAGGGGTACAAGGTCAGACCAAAAACAATCTCACATTTCAATTTCCATTACTGAATCACACTACTACCACCAACCTTTTACACATCCATTTATCATTAAATAAATGAATTTCTATTTCGATCTTGTACCTGTAGTCCCTGTAAAACCTTCACTTCTTCAGTTTAAATGAAACCTAAACCATAAGGTCATTACTTAGACTCCCTACATAGGGCATAACACAATGTTTTATTGTATACAAGCTGCACGACACATCAGAATGTTTTCTTTTTTATGTGATATACTCTGATACATTTCCTCTATATCTCATTTAAATCTTTTAAAGAAAAGTATCAGCATCCCTGTTCTAACTGAAATAAAGTCAGTTGTAGTGCTTTGTCAAAAAACATTTGTATGTAAACTTGTACTCTCCATTGTTCATTTCCTGTTCCCTTGACAGGTATTATAAATTTTATACAATGTGTCCCATTTTTAATTTTGAGCGTCACCTCCAAAGAAGAATCCGGGAAAGGTGCACATCCTCCACTGGCCCTGGTACATGCCGGTATCACGAGGACTGCGCATCTGTACACTCACATCGTGAATCTCCTGAGGTTCCAGAGAGCGGACCATCACAAAGTTCACATGGCCAAACTGGTCTCCACCAGTGTACTTGAGTCGCACATCTGGCGGCCACGCCTCTGAACCTGCAGCTCAACAAAAGGTGAATTCTTGAATCTGGTTGGTCAGAAAGGTGTTCAAATTTCAGTATATTGTACCTGAGTTCTGGATCCTCCAAGTCTTAATAAAAGAAGTGTCTGGTGGAACTGACTCTCCTTCTCCAATAGTCACGTCTTTCACAAATGACATGGACGGAAATGAGCTGCTGGGGCTCTCTAAGTCGTAATATGCTCCAATAGCAGCCTGTAGATTCCTTTAATGAAAAATATGCCCACCAGTCAAGTGTCTTAATGTTACTCACATCTAACAACTGATTTATTTACATATGTAGCTGTTATTAACAAGTATTTTTTAAATGATTTACTGTTAAATTAACTGAATTCTCTCACTCTCATCATAACCCCATAAGTTTTAGAATTATTCATTAATGCATGATGTAATCTTCTTAAACTATGTTTAACCTGTTACATATCATTACATTCAATACTAAATTTGATAATAAATTCACTTTATTGTTCCTGTTATGGCATCAGAATTCATATTCGCAATCAGACACGTATCTCTTAAAAATTAAAAAGAATTAGAAGCAGTGTTTGGTGATTATTATAAATAATTGAATAGACAGCAATCACTAGCAGTTAGCATGCTAATTAGCATGTTTAGCAAATAATTTATTAATGTATTCCGTTCTAAATGTGTCCGTTTCATTTGGATTATATTCAAACAATTATGTAAATAAACATATAAAACACTAACAAGGCTAGTATTTTTAGCTAACTCAATATGCTAGCATGCTAGGCTAATTTGGTAGCTTAGCTAATGCTAAGCACAGAATGGTCTGTGATGCTAAGGGTTTCTTTTTTACCAGTTAGTCATGTCCAGGAAAAAAGCGCATCCGTCGGGATTGAGCTGGAACCCGAGGAGTCTCTGTAACTCGGTTATGAGGATGTCTTTATCGGTCGTTCCCATGCAACTAAATTTATGCGTCAACTCCGAGTCGACATCCGAATCCAAGTCCTCCATCGTGAAGCGCTACACGGCGGATCCCGTTTCTAATCTAGTCCGAGGCTTTGGGCCTAGCGAGGAAAACTGCACGACATGCAAAGTGCGCATGCGCAGGGAGATGACGTATCAATATGACAAAAACTTCCGCAACCCTGAGCCCGAAAAAGTGGACAAAAACATTCTAATGTATAGATTTAGGCAGGGCCTGAAAGCGGAGCTTGATTTCCTTTACCTCACAAGTTTTCGTGGGAACTCTCCCCGTACACGTATCCTACGTATATCAAGATTAAAATATTTTAGTAACTTGTTTATAGAAGAAATATCAAGAATATCATTCGTTGATTATTTATTTTACGTCATAAACGATGACGTCAACCACATGACACGAGTATTACACGTTTTTCCTTTTTCTAGATATAAAATCTGCTCAGTAGAGATGCTTTAATCATTAAAAATGTTGAAATTTTATTCTGTTTGTATATTTGTATTTAGCGCCCTTGTCTCGGGTTTTAAATAATTATTTTTCCTTCCTATGTTTCAAACTTGATTGACAGACACAGTGTTTATGTTGTATGAGGTATTTACGTATCTACGTCAGTCGGCAAGTATGACATCACGTACACAACACTCTCCAGGCCGCGCGTGTGCATTTTGCGCGCATTTTCTTGAGCAAAATGTGTAAAATTGAGGAAGGCTGGAGAAAAGAGCATCAGAATAATATTTGAAAAAAACATTTTGAAGTATTGAAATTATTTTAGGGTCACTACTGCCTGATACTAATAATTTTTTAAAAGAATAACACAGGGTTGCTTTGTGCACACGTTCGCTGGAGGGACGGACAGACGTACGCTACAGGTTTCTTGACGTTCAAAAAGCAATTTGATGGTTAGACGCTTTTTCCTCAGTGCAAAGCTCCGCTAATATTACTTAAATGTAACTATTTCAAAAGTGCTTTAAAATTATTGTCTTTGTTTTAGTTGAATGTTATATTAATCCTAAATGTTATAATTTGCTCAATTGCTATATACATCATGAATTTTATTCTAAATTTGTTAATGAAAATGTAAATAATTAGGATTAAGTGGTTCAGAAAATTAATAATAATAATAATAATAACAATAATAATAATAATTATTATTATCATTACAATTATTATTATTATTATTATTATAGCTAATGCATTTAAGTGTTTTGTTTGGCTCAAACAGTTATTTCTGCTGTTTTAAACCATTTTAACTGTTTTACTTTACTTTACAAACAAAAAAAAACCCCTTTGTTTGTATTTTTGACTTTCTCTTGGTTTTTTGGAGTGTCGGAATTAAAACTGCATTTCCCACAATTCCGTGGTTTTCCAGGCAATCACTTCCGGCTTAAACGGGTCTCTTTGCCCGACCCACCAGCCAGCGGAACAGAGAAGGTGAGAGAGCTTTAATGTGCTTTATAACATCACACTGCGATATAAATGATTATAACTCGCGTCTGTTGAATTTAATAATCAGAATGTACTTAAACACAAATATTATTTCTTTCTATTGAATTGGACCAATAATTCTTCACTAATGTTCTGGAATGGAATGGTAGGAGCCACTTCCGGTTTCAAACACCTTCATTCATAAATGTGTTTGTGCCACGCATAATAATTAGAATAAAAACAACAACAAGAATAATAATAAAATCATAAATATGTAAATCATGTAAAATACACGCTTTAAACGATATGAGAAGGTTTTACTTTAAACACAAATTTAAAAAAAAATTGTCTTTTTTCACTTTTATTTTTAACAATTAGAAAAGAATATAAAATATCTTCAAGAAGATGAACCATAAAACATTCACAGGTTTTCACATAAACAAATCTCATAAAAACATAAACTGAGTGAATGCAGACAATATAAGAAAAGTATAATTTGATAGATCACGACGCTGGGCTTGAAAAAAAATCAAATAAATAATCAAATCAAATCAAATTAAAGGGGTGGAAGCGTTAAACAATCAAAACCATAACATCCTTCAGAGGTG
>JBCNYH010000003.1:30237545-30239695 GCA_039654325.1 Tandanus tandanus
ACTATTTGTTACTGATTTTGTATTCTATATCGCCCCTCTCTCTCACTTCAGTATAAACAAACATTTTTGCCATTCAGATCACACGGCTGTTCTGCATTTCAGTGTGGTGCGTCGACAACGACATGACATCACTTCATATACAGAGTCACAGATAACTTTTAAAATTATATACAGTGTGTATATTCTCAAATATGATGGGTGTGTGTGTGTGTGTGTGTGTGTGTGTGTGTGTGTGTGTGTGTGTGTGTGTGTGTGTGTGAGCTGCAGGTGGAAATGAGGAAAGCGCTAACAGACTTCATCCAGGTCGAATTCCGCACTTTAAAATCACAGGCTGAGGCTCTTCATCAGAGAATCCACACCAGCAGGTGATCCACACGCAGCTCCAGAACCTGCAGGATCCACCATACACGGACCCCTAACACACACACACACACACACACTCACAGACAGATGAGACTGAATGAGTTCCGGTTGAATGTGTAAATATTCCCTCAGAGAGGTTTTGACCACTCATCCAAGCTTCACAAGGAACCTGAAAGACACAAGAACCTTCTGGAACTCTCTGGATCTCTGCGGCCTGTACAAAAAAACATTTTTATACCAGTTTTAGATTTTTATTACAGTTATTACAATCACACATCAATCATCATTGATCATCACTGTGTCATTTCTCTTGTTTATATGTAAACATTATTATTGTTAATGTAAAGGTGTGTGTGTGTGTGTGTGTGGAGGAAGTCGTCCATCAGGTCTACACCTTTTAACAGGTTCTTTGTTTTTTCTACATCAGTGTTTGTCAGAAAGGATTCCAAGTAGAACCATTTTTTTATATCTGTAAACTGTTATTATTACCATTAACTTGCCTTATATGAACTGACAGAATCACGTCCTATTCTTGTGATTTTTGCGATTTCGCTGAAGTGAAACAGCAGCCTTTTCAAACTGGCTAACTTAAATTATCAAACAGATTTGAGCAGATTGCAACTTTGGAACTGTAAGTAAAAACCACCTGATAATGAAAGAATACATATGATCATGTGCAACAGGAGATTTCGGAAGGCTTGAATTTCACTTCAGTTTAAGGATTCTTCAGATAGTTAATGGTTACTCTGCAGCTTCCAGATAGGGTTCTAAGGGTTCTGAAAGGGAAACACGGCGCTGTTGTACTGTAAACAGAACCCTTCCCCAGAGAAACACCTGAATAACCTTTAAGCCCTAAATTTTGCAGATGTGTAAGTTTGGATTGGAATTTAAATAAAAAATTCTGATTTGTGTTTTTAGACTCAGTGATTTTTAGAGTTTTCCAGTTTTAGTATCGTTTCAGGGGTTTGTTGATCCGATCACAAGAAAAATATGAATAATATAAAAATATAGAATTATCTCATTCTGGATAAGTTTTTCATTTTCATAGGTTTTTGTGTTGTTGTTTTTTCCTGATCCTGGCAGCTGCACTTAAAATAAAAAATTAAGTTAAATTAGACTTGAATAATTTTTATAATATCTTCGTGGATTAATTACTGTACAGATAATCATCTGATTCTGAGAATGTTTTCAGTGAAACTGTAGAAACCTGGTGCAGGTTCTCCCCTGTTGTGTTCCAGAACACTGACAGATTCACAGAGGGAACACTGATTAAACTGCAGGTCATGTCTTTGTAGGATTTAAATTATAATGTGCTGAGAGCCTTTCATTCTGTTAAATCCAGAGAAAAAAAACACTAAGTTTTTGTACAATAACAGTTTACTGGGAATTTAAATAATATTTATCCATATTCATATCTTAAAGGATTTATTTTAAATTGAATTAAGTTGATATCGAGTTATTTAGTTAATTATAACCACTTTAAATTTCAGAAACAACAGGATGAAACTGACTGTTATGAATTGTAAATCTCAAATGTACCAAAGCATTATGGGTAAAATCCAATTATTAAAAAATGCAACCCTCACATCTCTGTGACATTCACTGTGCAAAAAAAAAAAAAAAAAAGTGTTATTTTTATTTTTAATTTTTGTTTATTTATTTATTTATTTATTTATTTGGGGGGGGGGGGGGGTTCCTCCAGAACTGTGTGAATCAAATACCTCAGAACAAATCTTTTTTTCCAATAAAAAGTACTGGGATTCCAGATCAGATGGTGATGATGGTGA
>JBCNYH010000003.1:30272670-30282670 GCA_039654325.1 Tandanus tandanus
GAGGAATCTAAGAGGAACTGTAAAGGAATTACAGAGGAACCACAGAGGAACCACAGATAAATCACAGAGGAATCTAAAAGGAACTGCAAAGAAACCACAGAGGAACCTCAGAGAAAAAATGGAGATCATGAAGTTGAGGAATTAATGAGTTTTTAATTCACAAGTGATTTTTCTGATAAACGTTTGAACCTCCTTTTGTGGAATTCTGAATCGTAAATCATTTTGATTAGTTTATGGGTTAATCTTCATCAAATTCATTGATCTTTAGAACTGAAGCCTGAAGCTTGTTTGGATTTTATGATGCGTGATGCATGTGTCAGTTCCGTCATTTTTTTTTTTGTTAAAAGCTGGATTGTTTTTGTGAAGAAGGTGAGAAGGTGTTGGTTCTACACGGTCTCTGGGTGTCTACAGCAGATTTGAGTGTTTTAATCAGATGATAGATGAGTGTTTATTGGACAACAGACTGATAATAGGTTGTTATGAGCTGCACTCTCCCACAGGGTGTGTATCAGGGTGAGTGGGAGTGTGGAGAGGATGTGTGTGTGTGTGTGCGTTACAGAGAGAAAAAAAACAAACATGTTATCAGACAGCCAGCTCTTTGGTCATCCCAATGACTGGAAGATCTGTCAAAGCGGCGGGACCATGTACCCAGCTGCCAATCCCTGAAATAGGAATGAACATGATGGACGTCTCAAATGTAAACATAAGTACTCACAGAGTGTTCAGAGCTGAAACAACATCTGCATAATTCACGAATCTTTTTTATGTTATTATACATTCATTCGCCGAACCATTTAATCCTACTGGGGTCACGGGGAGGGTGGAGTCTTTCTCAGTCAAGTCTGGGTGAAGGCGGGGTACACCATAAACAGCTCGCCAATGTACTTTGGACTGTGGGAGGAAACCAGAGTACCCGGAGGAAGCCCACGCAAGCCCGGGGAGAACTCCACACATAGACGCTCTCGTGAAGCTTGGGACTTAAACCCAGGACCTTCTTGCTGTGAGGCAGATGTGCTAACCACTACACCACCATTCCACCCTCAGACGGGACTCATTTTGAAAAACATGTAGTGTATATACACACTTCAGTAACACACACCTGTATTTCCCCGAATATAAAACCCACCAGACGTCACTGCATTCACATCACAGACATGCACGACAGCGAGTCTCCAACACGAGCTCTTTACTTCCTAATACACCATTCAGAAATATTTTATCTTTACATTTTATTTTTACCTCTAAATAATGATGATGATGATGAGGGTAGTGGAGGGATTTTGGTGGACATGGAGACAGGACAGTCTGATCCACACTCACACTGAGCCCTGATGGAATGCTAATTGAAGCTGGTGGAGGCGAAGAGCCTGCGCTGAATATTAATCATCACAGCACACAAAAACACAGAGAGAGGAAACAAACCCGCGAGTGAATATCAAGACCCACATCAGGAAGGGCTTCGTTATCTGAACATTCTTCACCTGCTGATGGAACGATTTCATTTTTTTAAAATCATAATAATTATCGAAATAAAACCATGGTAATTATTATTATTACCAGAATAAATCCAGGGTGACACGGTGGCGTAGCGGTTAGCACGTCCACCTAACAGCAAGAAGGTCCTGGGTTCTAGTCCCGAGCTTGGAGAGAGCATTTCTGTGTGGAGTTGGCATATTCTCTTTGTGCTTGTGTGGGTTTTCTCTGGGTACTCAGGTTTCGTCCCACAGTCCAAAGACATGCACATTAGGCTAATTGGCTGTTCCAAATTGCCCCAAGGTGTGAGTGTGAAATAGTTGTGTATGTGTTGGCCCTGCGATGGACTGGTGAGCTGTTCAGGGTGCCTGCCTTCACCCAGAGTCGGGTACACCACCGCGCTCACCCTGTCTTATATTTTTATTATTATTTATTTCTGTTTGTATTTGTTTACAATTTTTGTATTTGTTTGTTTGTTTACTGGTGTACTATTTATCTCCTTATTCTTTCATGTATTTTTTATCCTTGTGGTTTTTTTTGTTTAATAACTTTTAAAAGATAAAATTTTACTTCTTGATTGCACAGCACTCACATGTAGTTATATTACTCAGAATTATTTTAATTTACATTATTTTACTTGTAATAATAATGTGATTATAAGAATAATATTAATAATAATTCTTCTTATTATTCTTCTTATTATTATTATTGCTTTAGACCGTAACGCTTTAGTAATTTACAGTCTCTGTTGTTGTTGTTTTTTATCTGGTTTATTTCTGCTTGATTTTTTTTTCTGCCCTCAGCAGGTGGCAGCAGATGCGACTGATTTTTGTCTTCCTGTCCTAACGAGCGCAGGTTCCTGTTTAGCATCCTGACAGAACCCGTATCAAAAGAACATATGGAGCGAGCAGCTTTTACGCATTTCCTTTCCTCCTTCAGCCCGCACCGTAATCACAAAAACACATCTCAAACACGCCGTTCCACCATTCAGTGCCCAGCATTTAGGACCGGTTGCCATGGCAACGCTCAGGCTCTGTAGTAGATGGAGGGAGGAGAACAGTGATAGATGAGCACAGCAATTTCCTCCTCATTTTTTCCTAAAAATAATAATAATAATAATAATAAAACATTTCCTTCTCTTTTCTGTCCTGGATGAGAGCCTCTGCTGTTCTTTTGTAAATTCATCTGTGAGATTTATAACAACACGAGGAAAATGTGGAAAAGGTTCTGAGATTTATTCTCTTATTAGAGTTTTAATTATGGGTCAGTTCATCAGTGAAATGCGTAACGTGAACAAACTGAATCATCATTCAGGAGAACCGATTTACTGTAAACTCAGCGATAATAAACATCTCAGGATTAAGATGAAGAGAGAGAATAAGGAGAGGTGGAGATGGATCGAGTGATTATCGCTGCTATAGAGGAAGAGAGAGAGAGAGAGAGAGAGAGAGAGAGAGAGACTCACACGTTTCCTTAACATGAAATTTACTCTCTGAGTCCCCATTTTATATCCGTTCCATCAGGGAATAAAAAGTCCATTGATGTGATAACCTGCTTATTCACTACATTCAGCTCATCAGCTGACTTCATTTTATTGCCCATTAATGCTGCTGAGCCTCGACCGGACCAACTGGAGCAACAATGCCATGAAGATTATGAGTTATTGTGGATTGTGTTTCCCAGAGCGTAGAACACAGACATGGTTCCCCAGGGACTACATTACCCATCAGCCGCTGCAGATTGCAGTACCTGTCACATGACATCAGAAAAATCACCTGTTTTACATTTGTACCTAATCAGCACTATTATCTAAGCCCTAGATCTGAATAAGAGGACAGTTTGGATTCAGACTGTTGCTGTTTTACCTGGTGGCTGAGCTGCACGTTTACAGATGGCGTATTCACAGGTATGTCTTAAAATCGTTAAATTAGTGTTTCTAGAGTCGTGAAAATGTCTCTAGGGATTTCTTCTTCTTTCTTCTCCAGGGATTTCCTCTTCAGGTATTTAAAGGCTCCTGGTTAATTATGGGATAGCATGGTGTATCTTAATGTATTGAAGTGTGCTACATTTGTATACTTGAATTTGATCATCCGGGTACCATTCGACTCCTAATAAAAACCTAATGTGTATTCCGATGCAGCTCTTGTCTGTCTTCAGTTCTTGTTCTTAATTTTGTCTTTTTCCTCCACGTTCTGGAGTGTAGAGCCTGTCTCAGCCGACTCTGGGTAAAAGCAGGGTACGATCTGAACAGCTCGCTTATATACTTATACAGCAGTGTGAACAGTCCATTCATACTCACACTTACACCTGGCAGCAATTTGGTACAGTGTGATGTGAAGCGTCTTTTGGACTGTGTGAGGAAAACTGGAGTACCCAGAGGAAACCCACTCAAGCATGGAGAGAACATGCAAAGTATACACAGAAACACCCTCACCAAGCCTGGGACTCAGACCCAAGACCTTTTTGTGATGTGGACGTGCTAACCACTACACCACCATGTCACATACTGAAGCCACAAGATAATTTCTTGTCATGAGATAAAACATTGAGGTCCTGAGATAATGTGTGTTATCTTATCATGTCTGTGTGTTTTCTGAGCCCAGGCTCCTGGTTTTTCTCGGTGTATTAGTTCCTGTGGTGATTGAATGCAGATCCGTTCGAGGCAGTGTTATTTCTCTCCGTGCAGTGAGTGTGATGACTGACTTCATTCGCACATGCAGGAGGAAAAGCTTTTAAACAGGAAGAGGAAAGGTTCTCGCATCTCAGCGTCTCTGGTTCTGCCTCATTCTCTCCCTGTCCAGACCTTTAACAAGAACAAAACCACATTATCTCCAATCAGACCACGCCTGGTCAGGAAGACTATTGATTCCACAACCTTTCTGACCCCCGGGGGGAGATGAGATTTTTAAAAAGATGCACACTTTGGTGTGGCACATTTATTGATTTTTAGTTTATTTTTAATCTGAATCAGGACATTGCCTTAGGACAGGATAGATACTGGTTAAATATATCCAGTAACTAAAATACATCCCAGTGCAGCACACCACACCTTCTGGAGACTGTGTGCTCCAGGCGAGACCGAGCTGCTGAAGAGCTGTAAAGGCACAGAACATGCTGACATCCGAGTTCTGTGTGTGGGATGAAATTACCTGCTGCAAAAACTGTTCACTCCCAAATGTCATGTTTTTAATGCAGCTGGTGCTAAAAATACCTCCACATCTCACAACTACACCTTCTGCTTTCCTGGAAACATGCTAGCAATGCTAGTAACGTCTGATCGTTGACAGCTAATCATTAGCATTGTATAAAAATGTGGTTTAGATCTACAGGCTGATCTTTTCACCTGAAACACATTAATAATATCCTGAATTACTGAAACAGAATCAATGCAGTGAGTTAAATTATAAAGTTTGGTAACTCTCACACACACATAAACGACGAGGAAGAAAAAATGAAACGAGTAGTTTTTGTGCTAAATGTTCTTTAAAATGATTCTGTTATTGAACAGATCTGTAACTAAACTATAAAACAGTAACCTTTCAAATACAACAGTGTGTGTTCATGAGAAAATATAAAAGAAAAACTTTATCACAGAATCTATTTATTTATTAATCTCGGAACTTTTCAAAAACTGGAGTATAATTGATTCTCTTCCCTTCAGCTGTATTCATTATCTCACGGTATCTCTGCCTGCCTGCAGATAATCAAATGTACATCAATTCCACTCTATACTTTACAGAGAGATAGAGAGAAAGAAACAAAGGAAGGGAGAGAGAGAGAGAGACAGACAGAGAGAGATAGCGAGGGAGTAAGACAGAGAGGGAGTGAAACAAACAGAGAGGGGGGGGAGAGAGAAACAGAGAGAGACAGACAGACAGAGGAAGAGAGGGGGAGGGAGAGAGAGTGAGAAACAGACAGACAGACAGAGAGAAGGAGAAAGACAGAGAGGCAGGAAAAGAGAGGGAGAGAGAGATGGAAACAGAGGGGAAAGACAGACAGAGAGAGGGAGGGAGAGAGAGATAGAAACAGAGAGGGAGTGAGAAAGACAGAGAGAGGGAGGGAGAGAGAGATAGAAACAGAGAGAGAGGGAGTGAGAAAGACAGAGAGAGGGAGGGAGAGAGAGATAGAGACAGAGAGAGGGAGGGAGAGAGAGATAGAGAGAAGGGGGAAGACAGAGAGAGGGAGGGAGGGAGGGAGAGATAAACAAAGAAAGAGAGACATATAGAGAAAGAGAGAGAGAGAGAGACACCGTTTGTTTGAGGGGTCTTGTGTGTGTGTGTGTGTGTGTGTGTGTGTGTGTGTGTGTGTGTGTGTGTGTGTGAATGAATGTGTATTTTAATGATGTATATTGAAGATATATATATATATATATATATGTGTGTGTGTGTGTGTGTATATGTGATGGCTGCTGCATTTGAAGTGTGTTCATTCAGGACATTGATTTTGCAAGAGTACAGTGTGTGTGTGTGTGTGTGTGTGTGTGTGTGTGTGTAAACAGTGTAGCAGGCGGTGTGTGAAGTAAGCGTGTTTAACAAGGCGTGTACAGTGATGTTGTGGTGATGTTGTACATGACAGTAGGACTGGAGAAATCAAGCCTGTGATGAGATTGCTGTAATGATGCGAATATTATCTCTGCTCGCGTTACTGCTACTGTTTTTCCGCCACACATCGTCACACAGCCTCCGCCACTTCTCAACTGTCGCTCTGTAATTATTCGATTTCTTCGTACATGTTCATGGGGTTCTTCTTCAGAGTCACTTTACAGCAGTGGAATTTCATATTTAATGTTTCCAGTGTTTTCTCTCTAATGTAACCGACACTCCCAACCTGGGAAAGTAAACACTAACACACTTCCTACAAATCATATGACAACATGCAGAGATCAGGGGAGTAAGAGTCCTATCCTCCCGCTTCTACATACATCAACTCACACACACTGATGATTGGCTAATGTTGCTGTGATTGACAGGAGTGAGTGTATACGAATGAGTATGAGAAAGAGGATGCGAGAACATAAGAAAGTGTATTTGAGTGAGTATGTGTGAGCGTGAGAGAGTGAGTATTGGATCAAATAGGAGACGGGGATCTGAAAGAATATGAGAATGAGAACGCAGATGAGAGTATGACAGGTTAGGTGTGAGTATGTGAGTATTAAAGATAATAAAACCATGAGAGCATGTGTTTGAGTATAAGAGAGTATGAGTATGCGAGAGAGTATGAGTTAGAGAATGACAGATGATGAGAGAGAAGGAGTAAGAGTGTGAGAGAGTGCTAGGGAGTATGAATGAGAGTCAGTCTGAGTGAGTATGAGCGAGTGTGAGAAAATGTGATTGAGTGTGAGAGTGTGACTATGAGAGAGCATATGAGTGAGTGTGAGTATAAAAGAGAGAGTGAGAGAGTGTAAGTATGAGAGAGTGTGAGTATGAGTGAGTGTGAGTATAAAAGAGAGAGTGTAAGTATGAGAGTGTGAGTATGAGAGAGAGTATGCGTGAGTGTGAGTATAAAAGAGAGAGTGAGAGAGTGTAAGTATGAAAGAGTGTGAGTATGAGAGAGTGAGTATGAGAGAGAGTATGCGTGAGTGTGAGTATAAAAGAGAGAGTGTAAGTATGAGAGAGTGTGAGTATGAGAGAGAGTATGCGTGAGTGTGAGTATAAAAGAGAGAGTGAGAGAGTGTAAGTATGAGAGAGTGTGAGTATGGGTGAGTAGAAGTGAGTGTGAGTATGAGAGAGTATGAGTGAGTATAAGAGAGAGAGAGAGTGAGTGTGAGAGAGTGAGTGTAATTGAGTATGAAAGCGTATGAAAGAGTTTGACTAAGTGTGTGTGTGTGTGTGTGTGTGTGTGTGTGTGTGTGTGTGTGCGTGTATGAGCGTGTATGAGCATCACAGCATTTTGGACAGTCAGGAGGGGAGGGTCGATGGAGGAGGAAGGCGGTTCAGCCGGTTTGTAAGGCCTGGCATACTTTACACTCCGGATATAGGATTTACACAATTATTCCCTTCCGACAACACAAACACACACACGTGTACACATGCATGCACACACTCACTGACACCAGAATTTTTTTTTTCATCATAAGTGCACCAGTACTATAAAACCCCTCAACATGGAATTATTATTAGCTGACTGTAAAGAAAAACAGTGCATGTGTATTTATAAGAGAGAGAGAGAGCGAGAGAGAGAGAGAGAGCGAGAGAGAGAGAGTGTGTGTGTTCTGGGATAATCACAGCAAATGAGTCAGTAGGTTGACATTTGCACACAACTCAGGGGATTATATTACCTTCAGCCCAGAGCTCTGTGTTGTGCATGCCAAGCTTCAAGCTTTCATTAGCGCTATTTATTTACTTACCTGAGGCTGGAGGAACCTTTACTTTTACACACACACACACACACACACACACACACACAGACACACACACACTCCCAAAAATATCACTTGTCTTACTCAGAATAAATCCACATTTTTGCTGCATTCATTTGGCCAAAAATCTGGCGATTATCACCGCTGTGACTAGCTAGCTACTTTCTGAGCTACAAGATATAAACTAAGTCTATCTTGCATTAAATTAGTGAGGAAATGCTTTTGTCTGCAGTCTAAACCAAATATCTCAGGTGTATTTACAAATGTTTCCATAATACTAATGTTGTTAATACCAGTGTATACTGACAAATGCTAATCGTGTCCAAGGCACAGCTGATGTATGTGCTGACAGCTCTATGTTCAGCTCATTACTCCGAAAGCCCTACTCATATAAGATGGGCACCTTGCTTAAATCGGTTGGGCACCCTACTCGGTTCAGCTGGGTTAGGCTTAGTGCTGCTAGACCAATGAGCTGTAACTGTCAGGCCAAGGGGCTGTCTGAATATAGGGATGTAACCAAGGTACATGTACTGACACCCACAAAACTACATAAAAGCTCACAATGAACTGAAATCATTAACATGATAACCAAGAATCAGATTTACAAGCGATCTGCGACAACATAAACCCTCTTTCTGTGTTAAATGACTACTTTTTGAATTTACTGAACTGACACAGTGAAAAACTGACGCTGAAAAGACATGGAAACGGATATTTCTGTGACTGAACACATTACATATGGACTTGTAGGCATTTCCCATTCAGATTGCATAATATATTGGAAGAGAGTATTTAACCAAATCACACAACACAGGTTTGGACTTAAAATAAGTTTTACGGTAATCAATTTAATGGCTAACTGAGCCATTATTTAAGATTAAAAAACAACATGCACTCATTTAGATCTCTCTGTTCTGGGATGTCATTACTTTTGTCCTGATTGAATAGTTAGGCTGTAATATACCTAACAAAACTTTTTCCTCGCGTCATTAATATGAAATGACTGGGCCACACACTGTCCTGTTGTATCACCCAAGCTTACATGATATTCCCTGTGTGTGTGTGTGTATGTGTGTGGGCGTGTGAGTACCGACAGCAGATGACAGCCTTGCACGACAGGGCCAAGTCAAGAAAAGCCTGACGAACTTCAAACGACAGAGCGTATTTGAGCGTCTGGCCATCGATGATGAGCGCAATCTCATTCTCCTTCCCCAAAGAGTCACCCAGAGACGAGCAGTGTGAGATCAGAGTGGCACGCGTTGCCTATAAGACACAAACAATTTATCAGGGTACACACACTCTCACAACCCATCAGTGTATACACACACTCTCACAAACACACACATAAAAGATTGAGTAGCGATTTCTAATATTTAGATGGTTCAAACATGTTCCACCAGATTGATATTTAACTACCCAAGTGAATACATATATCACTTCTTAATTATACGTGTGTGTGTGTGTGTGTGTGTGTTTTTACATGTTTAATCACCTGGAAGCCATTTAATGATGGTACTGTTGACAAAAAGACAAAAAGTCTAAAAGGAAAAACAAACTTCCAATAGGCTGTAATGAAAAGCATGTGAACAGTATGGCCCATACCTCACTCCTGTCATACACACAGACACACACACACACAGTTACTTGCCTAACCACCTGAACACTTTCCCTGTCAGTGCGTGCCAATGCTCTAGCAACCGTAGGGTCATTTCCAACTCCCATGACCATAGCTAGCATACCATCCTGTGCAGATTCCAATCTGAGATCAGACTCGCTAAACGAAGCTCCAATCTCTATACTCAGATCACTCTGGATAAAGTGAATGCTTCCTGAACACCTGTGTGTTTGTGTGTGTGTGTGTGTGTGTGTGTGTGTGTGTGTGTGTGTGTACTTTTTCAAAGGGTTGTTTGAGGGTTACGACTTGGTCTTGGCATTCAGGTTAGAATTAATTTTAGGTTTGGATTAGGGTAAACGTTAAGGGGTCGGGAAATGCATTATGTCAGTGAAAGTCCCCATGGTGTTAGAAGTACAGGGATTGTGTGTGTGTGTGTGTGTGTGTGTGTGTGTGTAGTTGTTTATCTGTTTAATCAGGAATTTCAGCTCACAGCCACCTTTCCAGTGAAAAGGGAGGGCAAAACATAAAACACAGACGGATGAACAGATACGACA
>JBCNYH010000003.1:30320114-30339449 GCA_039654325.1 Tandanus tandanus
TATATAAAATCATTTTTCTCAGTCAGATGACCACAGTATTGCCCAGATATCGCATCACTTCCTGTATGTTGCATCTGGTGGAGAAAGAGCAAAAAAGTGCATTTATTCAAGAGCCTGGTTCTACACTTGCACATATATACTGTAACTACTAAAGAGCTCAACTTCCTGTAAAGTTTGACTAAAATAAGGTAATAAAAATGTTTTGGGGTGTATATTTTATTCGGCCTGTAATCTCTCCTGATGGAGTAAAATCAACTTTGTACTGTAATTATTTTTGATATTTAACTCAGATGGTTGTGATCAGCACACATCTCAAAACTTGTACATTTATAGCACACGGCAGATGCTTTTATCCCCCAGGACTTAGTGAAGTGCCTATAAATAAGTACACCCTGACTCTGAGTCAGCAGGTCAGAGAGGAAGAGAGTCGAGGAGTTGGTGAGGGTGGACAGTGCTAATGTCAGGACTTCGTTACTTCCTGTGTCAGAGTGTTTATAACAGACTGAAGGAAGCTGTTTTAATGGGAGGAAACATTAACGACTCTGTATCCAGCTGTCAGTCACTGACACCTTGATGAACATGACTGACCTCTCTTGGCACTGGGTACATTCCAAAACCCTTAAACTGTGTCATCCCTGCGTCTTACTCCCTCCCACTGAGGAAACCTGGAGGGACTCGAGGAAATGATGTGACGATTCGAGGAAATGTGTTTTAAGAGAAATGAGACGTCGTTTCTTTTGAAGCATCACACAGAGTGACGTCCACTTGCATACGTTTTTTTACATCAGATGAGAAGGGCGGGCTATTTACATGCTGGCGTACATCTCTTCCGGGAAGGCTGCTCTCGTGTATCCTCACTCCTGAACACACAAATAAGAGAAATAAGGGACAGCGGGTTAACGTGGCGGCAAAAGAACTTCTGGCTCAAGTGAAGAGAGAGGAAAGGACAAATAAGAGTTTTGGGATGTACCCACCGATGCTTGTATTTTCTCATGTTTACCCATGATTCATATCGGAAGCTAATTTCTGTCTTCTGGTTGGTTCGCTGTAGAAGAGAATTTTATGTGAAAACGCAGTACGGAGGTCATTATGTTTAGTAAACGTTCATCCACACAGGAAGTGATTTAGTCATCGACAACCACATATAAACTGATGCACTCATCACATGGAAGTTTCCTGCTCTAGCTGCCTTGGTAACGCTCTTGTAAATGAATTCAGTACCCACCCACTTTGTGGTGATATTTATTATTTCTTCCATCTGTGTCACTGATTTTCATCTATTTTACATAATCGCTCGTCGCTACATCACCATCAATCACTTCATGTGTGTACGCCCCTTAAGACCACCTCACACGTCACTTCTCAGGGTGTGGGGAAGTAACAGGAAGCAGTGGCGTGATGTTAGCGACACTGATGTTAATTATTGTTTGTTTTCTGAAGGTGTTGATGGATATGAGTTGGAGAATAACAGGATGATGATAGAATTCTGTTTGATGTTGAGGGACAGTGGAGTCGTGGTGTGTGAAGCATCTACCACACTGGGGAGGAACTCCGGTGCCGTTGCTGGTCGTCATAAGAATCCAAAGCGGCTGAATTACTTCCAGAAACCGTGCTATAAACCGTGCCATAAACCTGAACAAAACCGTGCCATAAACCTGAACAAAATAATAACTTTAAATTAAAAGTAAACTATTTAAACACGCGTCTCATTAAATAAATCATAGGTGAGTCTGTAATATCATCACAGGTACACAAAGACCAATCAGCATTAAACTCCACACAGAAAACAGTGATATCATTTAAACCTGGAGCTGAAATTAAATTCTTCATTCTGACTTCATGTTCTCCGTCCTGTCAGCTTCGTGTCTCTTATCTCTCCACGTGATGATGATGATGATGATGAGTGTACAGCGGGCTCTGAGTGAACAGTAAATCAGCCGTGACTCCTCTTCAGTAAGCCGTTGGTGTAACACGGAGACGTGATGAGCTCTGACACGCGATGAGAAGCTCGGGCGAAGTGAAGGTCATGGAGGACGAGCTGCTAATGAACACTCTCTCTCTCGCTCTCTGTGTGTGTCTCTCTCTCTCTCAAAATCTTACACAAGATCAGAATGCTAATGCTCATTTCATGTTAGCTATTAGCATCAAATAAAAATGCTACACATCACCTAAGCCGAATGGTCACGTTCCTCTCTACAGAACCTTAACACGCCCAGTTTGTTTTTTTCAGCCATTACTGTGATTCACTTGTTTTGACCTCCAGGCAGAGGCAACCAGCTTTTGGGCTGACACTATAATTTATTATTGATTTATCATTTCTATTAATCTATTAATGATGCATTTTTTAAATCCATTTCATTTTACATTTATTGATGCTTCAGTTAACAGAAATGATTGTGCTGAAGGTACGAATGAAGCCAGTTCCATATTTAAGCAGCAGCACATTCGAGGTTATGCTGAATATCACACGGCTCTGATTTGGTTGCATCCGTGAGGCTGTAGCTAATCACAGCGTGCTGATTTTTAACATAATAGTAATCGAGTGTAATGTTACTTTTATACAACACTTCTACAAACAACCAGTTAACATCGACTGGTTCGTATATTGGCCACAGTACGGACAAATGTTCTGGTCATTTTTGCTCCATGAGTAGAAACAGATGTTAAAGAAACCAAGCTAACGTTAAATCACATCAGGATAACTAGATAGCTTGCTCATAGTGACTTTACGTTCCTGTTAATGCTTCAGAAGAATAAACGTTTTTGGATGCTCCAGGTATCAATGTGGTTTTTGGACTACTGTTATTCACCTCCCGATATGACGTGCGGCTGTCATTCAACCCATCAGACCTGTCGGTAGACCACACTCATTGTGCAACAGCCTAAAGATGATTCCTTTCCATACAGCTTCTCCATCATTGCACTTAGCTTTCAGGAGGAAGCTTAGCAGAATACAAATAAAAATCGATGGTTTTAATTCTCTCCAAATATATTGAAGCTAAACTTGCTAGTGACTGTGGGGGCCCCCTGATGGCTGTGGGGACCCTATGCATCTGCATAGTCCGCATATAGCAAGAACACCTCTGTCCTGAATGATGAGTGTGTAAAAATTAACATCACTTTTTGCCGTTACTGATGATGTAATAAAATGAAGTTAATTCATGGATGAAAAAGCGAAATAATGAGGAAGAGAGAAATAATCACATTTCTGTATAAATATTTCCTCAAAGTGAGGATTTATTTAAACAACTCTAACATGACAATCCTAACAACACTGAATTAAATAAGTAACAAATTTAACAAATAAAATTATAATAAATAAAAATCCCTGTGTTTAGCATGAACAGCATATCAGTTTATAATGGTGTCAGTGTTTAATAGATGAAACTTGTACATTTCAGTCATGATACACTCTTCAGTTTCATTATTGACTCTGTTTACGGTGTGTATAATTATAGTGACACTTGAAAGTTAGTAAACCCTTTAGAACCCTTTGCTTTATATTTTTGCATAACTATTTCCTGTTTGCGGTAACTGTTGATAGGTCCCGCACATCGTCTCAGAGGGATTCTAGTTCATTCCTTGCATGACCTTGCAAAACAACTTCCAAATCCCCAAAATCTTTAAATTACATCCTCGTTTCCCTCATCTGTGTCTCATCCATGGAACTTGGAGAGACGCGAGGAAATGATGTGAGGAGCATGAAATCAAAACAGTGTCGCAGAGTGAAGTCTGCTTCTGATGACAGCGGCACTGCTTTACTTGTTGCATAAAAGTGGCTGACGGCCGAAGATGGGCTATTTATACGCCTGCGTGCAGATCCTTGATACCCAAATAAGAGAATTGGGATGGCCGGCAAAGATGGACCTAGGAAACATGTTAGGTTTTGGGGATGCACCAATTTATTCTTCCTGAGCCATTCACTGGTAGCACGTGTATGTATTTTTAGGGTCGATGTTTTGCTGCATGACCCAATTTCTCTTGAGATTCAGTTCACATACAGATGTTCTGATATTTTCCTGGTATAATTCAGAATTCATTGTTCCATCAATGATGACAAACTGTCCAGGTCCAGATGCAGCAAAACAGGCTCAAACCATGATACTACCACCACCATATTTCACAGATGGAAAAAGTTCTTAAACACACTGTTTTCCCTCTCCAAACATTAAAAATTAAACCCCAAAACTTGCTATTTTTACTCTGGACTAGGGTGTCTGCCAAATTTCATAAATGTAAATGTATGTATTTTGGTTTCATCCACTCACAAAATTTTTCACATATTCTTCTGGATTGTCCGTGTGATCTTAAACAAACTATAGTGGGGTATGTTTTTTTGGGGAGTGGTGGCTTTCTCCTTGCAACCACTTTGGTTCAGTGTTTCCCTGATAGTGGACTCATGAACATTAACATTATCCATTTTTAATTTAAAAGTTACCCAGTGTTCCTTTTAGACCTCCTGGGTCTTGAATTTCCTCCACCTGACTGATGGTGGAACCCAAACACTTTAGAGATGGTTTTGAACCTTTTCCAGCCTGATGATCATCAACAACTCAACATTCTCCTTTGTGTGTTTGTGTGTTGATGTACTTCCACAGTCATGTATTTTGAAGATGAAATTTAAACAGATTCCTGTTCTTTAAATAAAACATGGCGCTCTCGTCATATGACCATAATTTAGAAATCAGCAGCTAAAAATGAAATGTAAGGAGAAAGTAACAGTTTAAAATAATCAGGCAGTCTGTAAATATCCAGGATGCTGTGATTCTGTATTTGTGCAGTGTGGAGTTCACTATGGTTCTTATCCGTCAGGTGAGATAAGAGTAGTGTGTAATGATCTGCAGTGAAACGCTGCCCCGTCTAATTCCCTCCACATGGCTGAACGCTGCACCGACCATAAAACCAAAACAGAGTTCAGCTCTGCAGAGCTGCTCCATGAACCAGAACATGAAACCATGACTAACACTATTCTTTAAATTCAGGTGGATTCAACTGACTGCTGAATTCTGGTTGGTCAGCAGGTGTATTGTATATTAATGCTAATATATAAAAAGAAGAATATCAAGTTGCTTGAGAATTCAGGGTTCAATGCTGTCCATTTGGGTTCCATTGGGTTCTGCGGTTTCTTCCCCAAAACATGCCTGTAGATGGGCTGTAAAATTGTGTGTGTGTGAACTCTCCGACCTTGTGCCCATTTGAAGACAGAGAGATAGGGAGAGAGAATAAAACAGTATAGGGCTAAACCGTGTGTTATTAAACCGTGTTATTACTGTACAATATGAGCTCATTATTTCAATCCTCATGTGTCTGTTTCTATGCTTTATTTAATGAATATCTGAAGCTGGTGGTGAGCGGGGGGGTGTGGGGGTAGAGGGCTGGGGAGAGGGATCGGGGATAAAGAAACGGGGAGAGGGAGACGGAGAGATATGAGGGAGGGAGAGAGGACTAGGGATATGGAGATATGGGGATTAAGAGATGGGGAGAGGGATGAGGTGGAGAGACATGGGGGGGGGAGAGAAATGGGGAGAGGAAGAAAGGAAGAGACAAGGGGTGAGAGGGATGGGAAGAGGGGTGGGGGATAGAGCAATGGGAAGACAGATGGGGATAGAGCGATGGGAAGAGGGAGACGGAGAGATGGGGGAGAGAGAGAAATGGGGAGAGGGATGGAGAGATGGGGTAGAGATTGGGGGTAGATGGGGATAGGGGTCAGGGACAGACATTGGGGAGAGGGATAGAGAGATGGACAGGGATGGGGTAGAAAGACATGGTGAGAGGGAAAGAGAGAGGAATAGGGATGGAGGGATCTGACGAGGGGGAGAGGGACAGAGGGATATGGGATGGAGAGACAGGAAAAAGAGAAAGATGGGATGAGGGATGGGAATAGGAAGACGAGGATAGACAGAAACAGGGAGAGGGATATAGGATGGGGGAGAGAGAGAGAGAGAGAGAGAGAGAGAGAGATGCTAATAAGTGTGTGAGGAGGAGAATATTGAAGGTCACATGACCTAGAACTCAGTTCTAGATGAATGATGTTTGTGTTTAAGTGCACGTGCTCATATTCTCACAGTGGAACTCCATCTGAAATCTGCATCAGGACATTGAACAGCTGTATTGTATTAACATCTGGAGAAATCGCTCAGTCATGCAGGTCACGTGTTTAATGTTCTTTCATTTCATGTTTCTGCACACGTAATGGAGGAATAAAAGGAGGGCGCGGAGAGAGCGCAGTGTGTCCTCAGTGACTGAAACACGGGAACGATTATGTAACATCTGAATTCCACATGTCTGGATGTGTGACTGCAAGGAAGACGCAGGACGTGAAACTTCGGCGGCGTACATCAGTGACACGTCACTTCATTTATCAACACGCTGTTCGGTCGAGCGACGACCATTTCTACGACAATCCTGATACGCACACACACACACCCCATCATCACTGTACACTCCTCATGATGATGATGATGTTTTTTTTATCAGATGCACTGAGGGAAGACGTGATGATGTTCAACTGAAGAACTGGAATCTGGATCTGCACAGATTTTTATGTAAACGTAAAGTGTTATGTAGGTCAGAAGTGAAGTGTGCATGCCGGAGTGCTTCCTCAAGAGCGAGACACACAATAGACTCGCAAAAGATGACAAAACAAGGCTGAGCAAAAATCAGAGAGAGAGAGAGAGAGAGAGAAACACAAAGAGATTGAACCAGGCAGAGAGAGAGAGAGAGGCAGAGAGAGAGGGGTAGAGAGATTTGGGGTGGGGGTGGGGGTGGGGGGTGGGGGGGGGGGGTTAGAGGGAGATGGAGAGAGAAAGAGACAGGAAGAGACAGAGAGAGAGAGAACCAGTGAGAGAAAGATAGGTAAAGAGAGAGCGAGAGAGAAAGAAAGAGAGAGATGAGCTTCCATTTATACATTTATTTAAAAGCTGTAAGTCTCTGATTTTTATTAAATAAAATATCTTCTCTGATTAAATGTGAAACTTGCAGGAGTGAAGCACTAACCCTGCCTCCAAAACACACACACACACACACACACACACACACACACACACACACACACACACACACACACACACACACGTTTCTTAGATGTATGCAGTGTGGATGGCATCTGAATCTGGATTCCTGTTGAAAACTGAGATTCCTGAATTCAGAGGTCAAAGTTCGTGTGAAATCTCATGATCGTGACGTGACATGAAAGTAAACACTAACAGAAGCACATCTTTAATACCACGTGTCATTTCCCCTCGGGTGAAATTTATTAATAACCATAAACCTGAAAAAGGTCAGCAGATCTGGCTGTAACATAAACATCAGGTATAAAAACTGATTCATTAACAAGAGCAGCATGGTGGTGGAGTGGGTAGCACGAGTTCGAGTCCCAGGCCCGGCAAGGGCATTTCTGTGTGGATTTTGCAGTTTCTTATATTAGGCTAATTGTGTGTGTTTATGTGCTGGACTTGCAATGGACCAGCAAGCTGTTCCGGTTGCACCCCGCCTTCACCCAGGGACGGCGGAGATAGGTTCTTCCCTCTCCAAGACCCTTGAAAGGTTAAGAATGTATCAATGACTGTTCATTAACAAAGTAAAATGTGTCATCATCAACTGGTTTTCATTAGCGAATGTTTAATTAGCATTACTGGAAGGAGTCTCCAGTGTCAGAGGTTAAAGGTGCAGCCACTGATTCTAATCACGTTTTATTAAAAGCAGTGTATATTCCTGCAGGGTCTGCTCACAATCTGTTCCATGTGTACATTTTATTAAAATTTCATGAGCCACACAACACTATTCCAGCCAATCAGTAACAGGAGATGTTTGTGGGTGGGTGGGGCTGTAGTTGTTAATGCCTTTGGGAATGTGAGTCCCTGAATTTGTGGGGTGAAGCTTCTGAACTGATGGGAGGTGTGTATTCATTCATTCATTCATTCATTTTCTAAGCCGCTTAATCCTTATTAGCCTTGCAGGGAGGCTGGAGCCTATCCTAGCCGAGTCTAGGCGAGGGCGGGGTTCACCCTGAACAGCTTGCCAGGCCATTGCAGGGCCAACACCCATACAACCATTCACACACACACTCACACCTAGGGGCAAATTGAAACTGCCAATCAGCGTACTGTGCATGTTTTTGGACGGTGGGATGAAACTGGAGTAGCCAGAGGGAACATGCAAACTCCACACAGAAACACCTCGAGCCCAGGAATCGAACCCGGGACCTTCTTGCTGTGAGGTTGACGTGCTAACCACTGCGCCACCGCCGCCGTGTGTGTATTCATCTGAGCTGTAAAGCTTAAAAGATCAACAGAAGAGATTTCTGCACCTTTAACAGAGTGGGAGCGAAATGAAGCGACGTGATGAGGACTGTTTATCACAGCTAACGCAGGCGAGAACAGGAAGTAACATCTCTCAGTGTGGATTCATTGAGTCATTTAATTTCCCAAACTGCCTTACCCCTGAGGAGAACGTGCAAACTCCACACAGAAACACCCTCGCCGAGCCCGGGACTCGAACCCAGGACCCTCCTGCTGTGAGCCGGACATGCTAGGCACAGCTCCCAGTTTAATCACATTGATTTAAATCCCAGGAAAACCTGCTGTAAAATCTGGGGGGCGGATGAGTGATATTTTGAGTTTATGGCACCATGAATTCTGCTGTGTTGCAGTAAAATCTAGTTTCCTCTGGCAGGAGGTTACAGAAGGAGGTTTTAATTCGGAACTGGTGAAGAAACCCGAAGCTGGGTTCAGCCGTTTGGTGTGACGTGACGATGACGTCCATGTGCATGACCCTGAAAATATAAAGAAAATAAAATGTTCAGCATGTGGGAGAGGACGGAGTCTCATGTTCCACATGTCTCCCAGCGTCTTGGACATCACAGGAGGAGACTGAGTGTTGTTCTCTCTCATGGACACGGGCTTCATTAGATATTCAAATTTGAATGAATTCCTTACCGCAGTGTTTAATTCAAACAGTTTTACACGCGCGCGTCTGAGCAGCAAGTCTGTTCTCAGGTTCTCTGGCGCTGAGGCAGACTGACGAGTTCCGTGTCTGTTTTAGTGATGAGGAGCGACCGTGTTCTCCCCTCGTTCCTCAGTAAGGAGTGGAGAAATACGCAACAGAGCTGACAGACTAAATCAACCCCCAGCTCAGTCAGCGGTGGTGTCCTAATCAGGTCAGGGTTCTGCACCTTATCACGGTTCTCACCATCAAAAAGACCTCCGAGAACCTTTCTTACCTTTCACATCTGTCAGCTCTGGTCAGTGTTACATGCTGCAGCGGTGACGTCGTGAAGCTGCGAGGCCAAACGCTCCATCCTGCCAGCTTCACTTACATCTGCACTTTGTGTGTGTGTGTGTGTGTGTGTGTGTGTGCTGCACTTGTTTAAAGGATCTATTTTAGATTCTCTGTCCCCCTAGGACGAGCTCACATCCTCTTCAGAGGAGTAGGAAGCTGGAGACGGATGGATAAAACTTGAATAATCTACAAGTAATTATGTAAATCCTGAGATGGCGACGCCCACTTCACAAACTACGCTCCACAAAATACGTTACTAATGAGAGAAGCTTCATCTTTCACCATTAATACAGCAGATTAAATTCAGAAGTGAAACGTATACATCATCAACACATCCAGCACCTCAGAGGAGCTCGTATACGACTCAGTAATGACGGACAGGAGAGAAGGGAATGGGTTCTATTGTAGTCATCTATTAATTATGTGGTAAAGTCTCCACTAAAAATAAAGTAATCTATGTTTTTTTTCCCCTCAGTGCAGAGAAATTGTTAGTCAGAGAGAGAGAGAGAGAGAGAGAGAGAGAGAGATGGGTGACTGTAGTAGAACCACTGAGCTCTATATACAACTGGAGGTGTGTACGATAGGTTAACGTGTAGGCCATTGAAGCCACGTGGTCGCCATATTGGTACTCCTTAATTACTGTTTAACTATACCTAGCATGAACCTAGAGCACCAACTTCTCTAACTGATTTAACATAAACTTATCATCATAAAATATATTTACTCTAGTTTACTAAATAACGACAGGACATGAATACCAACTATTGTTATGATCTGAAAAGATTTACATGTAAATATATACATGCATATATGGGGGCAGCCATAGACTAATGGTTAGAGAAGCGGCTTTGGGACCGAAAGGTCGCTGGTTCGATTCCCAAACCAGCAGGAATAATGTGTGGCGGTGGGGGAGTGAGCTGCACCTTCCCTTCCTCTACCTTCATGGCTGAAGTGCCCTTGAGCAAAGCACCTAACCCCCAACCGCTCTCCGGGCGCCCCAATGTGTATGTGGCAGCCCACTGCTCCATGTGTGTGTGCTCACTGTTTACATGTGTGTGTGTGTGTGTGTGTGCGCTCACTTTGGATGGGTTAAATGCAGAGGCATTTATATATATATATATAATATTATTTATATAATATTATTTATATATATAATAATATTATATATATAAATATATAATAGAATATAATCTAGGGCGGCACGGTGGCACAGTGGTTAGCATGTTCGCCTCACAGCAAACAGGTCCCAGGTTCAAGGCGTTTCTGTGTGGCATTTCCATGTTCTCCCCGTGCTTGCATGGGTTTCCTCCAGGTACTCTGGTTTCCTCCCACAGTCCAAAAACATGCACAGTACGCTAATTGGCGGTTCCAAATCGCCCCTAGGTGTGAGTATGAATGGTCGTATGTGTGTTGGCCCTGTGATGGCCCACCTTCGCCCCAGAGTCGGCTGAGATGGGCGGCAGCCTACCCGCGACCCTAATGAGGATTAAGCGACTTGAATGAATATTATCTATAATAGCTATATATCATATTATAAATTGTTTTATATAGACATTCCTATTATGATAATATCTTTGTGTTATAATAAAACTTGTTCATCTGTGATGTTTGGAGCTGCGTGTGTGTGTGTGTGTGTGTGTGTGTGTGTGTGTGTGTGTGTGTGTGTGTAAACATTTTGCAAGTAATTTATTATCTAAAAGATATATGTCCAAAATCTAATTTATATTTTAATCAAGATATTACCTCCAAATCATGGACAAAATCATCTGTTTTATGCAGTGTGTAGTGGTGATGCCGTAAACTCGCCATGTTTCACCTGCTGGGAGTAGAGAGTACCAATATGGCGGCCGGCGGCTTCAACTTATCTGAGCCTGTGCACGTCTCCAGTTGTATATGGAGCTCAGTGAGTAGAACATGTACCGATAGTGCCCCCTGTTGGTATCTAAAGGAATTTTGAGTTTATACTTAAAGTGATGCAGTTGCTCCTGAATTTCAGATGAATTATCTGTAATAATTACACAGCTGTAACACTGCGATCTAAATGCTTGTGTGTGTCAATCCTGTAATAGACTGGTGGCCTGATCAGGGTGTAACCCCGCCCCCTCTCACCTGAACCCAGCTGGGATTGGCTCAAGCTTTTCCACGACCCTGATGGATAATGAGTGGATGACGAGGGTCATTTGAATATTCAATTCTAATTGGTCCATCATGATATTCAGCAGTCTGTTATTTATTATTCCAGACCGTTGCTATGTATAACAGACCGTTGCTATGGCTCGCATCATCATTGGAAGCAATAAAATAAAATTTTAAATTAAGATTTTGTATGTAGCCATGGGTTCAGTGAGCTGGATATTACTAAATTAACCCCTTCAGGGTGATATAAGACCCCTCTGCTGTCTGTCAGGGTCCCGATCCCCATGTTAGGGTTTATTTTTGTGATCACAACCGGCTTGCTCCCTTCTGTTTGTCTGGACGGATCGCCATCTTAAGTGGTTAAGTGATGGTGTAATCCAGTATGATCTGAAGTATGATGTTTTGGAGTCTTGGGGTGGGAGGTGATTATCTCACTTCGACTTCCACTCTTCTTCCTCGTTTTACTGCAGTGATCTTCATCCCTCATCCAAACTCGTCCAAATTCACATCGCAGGAGATCAGGAATGGAAAAAGTTCTTAAAAACAACCAAGAAATATATACAACCCCTGGCAAAAAGTATGGAATCACTTTTTGCCAGGGGTTGTAATTTAAACACTAGGTGTTAAAGGGCTTTTGTTTGTTTTTAGTGCAAATATTTCATGCAAAGATGTACAGATTTGTTTTAAAAATAGATTTTGTAATAAATCTTTCCTTCAGTGTTCTCCTCTCATATTGCTAATCTTTCTAAATCATGTCAATTTTTCCTCTCTAACATCCGAAGGATTCATCCATTTCTTTCCTCTAAGGCCACTCAGATAATTGTTCAGTCCCTTGTCATCTCAAGGCTACACTACTGCAACTCACTCCTGGCAGGTCTTTCTCTGAGTGCCAATCAACCTCTGCAACTCATCCAGAGTGCAGCAGCACAGCTTGTTTTCAAGCTTCCCAAGTTCTCCCACACCACTCCACTGCTACATTCTCTCCACTGGCTTCCTGTAGCTGCTCGCATTACATTTGCAACACTAATGCTCACCTACAAAGCCAAAAATGGACCTGCACCCTCTTACCTCAAAGCACTTATCACACCCCGCACAGCACCACGTTCTCTCCGATCCTCTAACATTGCTAGACTGGTCCCTTCTTCTATCAAGGGACAAGGGAAACATCTAAACTGTTCTCTGTTCTGGCACCGAGGTGGTGGAATGAACTTCCTCTAGATGTCTGGACAGCTGAACCTCTTTTGGAAGTAATTGGATTAGCACTGTTTTACACTTGGGGGAAAAGAAAAAGAAAAAAAAAAAAAACACCCACACACACTTACCCACTGAGTTTTGATTGATGGTATACTTAGTCTGTGTCCAAGTGAATCAGTATCAGAATGTATTCACTGATAGTCACTTTAAAGCACCTTTCCAAGTTGCTCTGGATGAGGGCAACTGCTAAATGGTGTAAATTTGTTCACCATCAGCTTGATTTTAAAAGATAAAATATTTAGATAAATGAGAATATTTATAGACTTGCCATAAAAATATAAAACCTACAGAATAGAGTAACAGAAGGAACTGTGATCTGAGTTCACTAGGTGTTGTAATGGCGAAGAGGGAAAATGGAAGTGTCAAAAAGAGTTTTAAGGTAAAATGTCTCTGAATTTCAAACCTGGGAGCTTCCAGATGATTCCACATACAGTGTATGACACTGTGCAGACACACACACACACACACACACACACACAAATCCCTGACTTTTAGTTTTTTAAATTAAATGATGATCAAACTCATTTTGAGTCACATGATTTTTCAGGCTCCGCCCCTTCCAAAAACAACAATCATTAGACTAGCTTGTTAAAACACTTTATTTATTTTCTCAGGTTTAATGAGTATAAAAGTGGCACTTGTAAGAAAAAAATAAGTAAATAGAGTTACATATAAACTAGCTATAATATTCTCACTATTTATTTTGAGAGCTCTTACAAAGTGAGGACGCAGCCCCTTCACCACTTAAACCGCGTACAACACACAAACATCGTCGTGTACGGGACTCGGAAACTTCCTCGAACCTCCAGCTAATATTTAAACCTTTCCCCCAAAACTGTTCTGGCGGTCACCTGACCTCTGACCTCATAAACAAACAAAAAAAGATCAACTTTTTTTAAAAATAAAAATGAAAAAAAAGAAAACAGAAAAAGAAAACTATGCATGCGAATGGATATTAAATATGAAGATAATGTGAAGTTTTAAGTAAAAATCAAAAGATTATAAACTGGTCATTCATCACGCACTGCGTAACGATGGTCACTTCATATTACAAGATTTCAGAGTGTTTCTGCTACCGGAACAAAACAAAAACTAAACAAAACCAAAGACAGAAAACCTCAGAGGAATAATATTTGCTTTGGCGTGTCTGAAACGTCACACTACATGTTGCATTATTTTAAAATATCATTTTATATCTTAATATTTAAACAGGTCTGTTAGCGGTTTTTGTTCTGGTGCTCAACAGGAATCATGAATCAATAATCTTTTCCACACTAACACGAAAAAATGAAACTGTATTTATATCAGAAGTGAAAACACGTTGCGCTCCTCACACTCGAACTGAAGGCAGAAACGACGACGATGATTCGTTCATCTTTTACTACAAAAACAATTTTCGGTAACTTAAGATTTTCTTCATAGTAACTAGTGAATGCTGAAAAAACACCAATCATATGTTAATTACCAAGCGTTTTATGGCATTAACATTTAGCCACACCCACAAAACTCCCTAAAAGGTAAAGTTCTGTAGAGAGCTGAAAAGGACAAAATGGCGACTGAATAGTAAAGGAGCCTTCTAAATACAGTGTGTGCTAAGACTCGATCAGCGCTGGAATGTAGGACACGCTAACAGGTTTATATCCTAGACCACCTGATCTAAACACGTGCTGATTATCCTGAATAAATTTATTCGTGGGTATATATTTTATTCCTCCGTGCCGGCGACAGACTGGACCAGACACGTTACGATTTCGGGTTGTCCGTCTGTACGTATGTCTGTACATCCAGGCTGCTCAGAACACTTTGAGGGATTTTCTTCAAACTTTGCATAATTGCCCACCTCAAGGACTCAAGGATCGACTGATTAGGTTTTTAGGTCAAGGTCACTGCAGCCTTGCTCTGCATAGCCATATAACCCATTCAAAATCTGTCCCTCTGTAAGACCTGCTGTGTTTAATATTGTTTAAGATTTTATAGCGACAAGATATTTAGTGTGTTGAGTTTCAGACACACAGATTTCCAGTACTGGAGAGTAGTACTGCACAGTCCTGCTGTAGGGAGGGGTACAGTCACACGTACTGCTGTTATTAAATCACCTCCTCATCATTACTGGATGTGAAGAGTAGGAACAGGTTCTGCACTCAGTGGGACTTTTTTGGGTGTGTTTCTTTTAGGGCCAAAAAAATCGTCCTGGTCATTAATTTGGGAAGAAATCATGATTTAACCTAAAAATATATTAGCTGAAGGAACTCTGTAGTCATGAAGAGAAATGGAGGGGGGAAAACACATGGAGAGATTTTTAATTTTCAAACAGCATTTTTCTGGTTTGTGGCTCCGAGACTGCGGTGATACACGTACGTACAGACGTACAGACGGACGGACGAACAGTTCCGAACAAGTACGCTGCATTTGGTGATGGATATCCGGATAAAGATGAGGGAACGCTGGTGGATCAAAGAAACATCAAATCTCTAAACTCCACTTCTGCTGGTTTCAGAGCAGCTCAGGAGACAGAAAGGAATGGAGACTTCATAAACAGTTATTTATCAAATCAAAGGGGTCCCCGTGTTACTGAACGTTCATTTAGATCCATCAGTAATGCCGAGAGGATTGTGACACCTGGATTTTAAGGGCTCATATGTTTATTGTACCAGATTTTTTTTTCCTCTTTTTTTGGGATATAAATAACTATTCAGATAGTAAAATCTTCTTGTTTAAATCTTTTTTCTTTCTACTAGACAAAAATCGATTGTAAAACTCTGACTGCAGGAGCGAGTGAGAAAATCGAGTCAGACTAAGAAGTTGAGGGACGAGCAACATTACACAGCCGTCAGATTCGCCTGTCGATCAGCTGATTGGCGTTTTCATTGTTGAGGAATAATGAAGATGTATTTTTGAACTATAAAATAAAATTCAGAGCTGCAGTACAAAGTTAGTCTCAACTGTAAGAAATACTATCAGAGAGCATGAGTTATATTATTTTGGATTATTATTTTTTCTTTCTCAGGATGTAATACAGGACATTTTCTTCTTTCGCTCCAGAACCAAGTTCATGAGAGAGAAAAAAATGAGAAGGAAAACCATGTGTTTTTAAACGACTGCAACAATCTGATGAAATATTAAAGTTAGATATTAACACCCGGCTGTTCCAGAAGCAGGACACGTCTTTAATGCTGCGTTTGTGGAATATGATGATAAAGGTTTAGTACACCATATCCGTGGAGTTTGTAAAGCTGTTGTTCATCTCACTCAGTTCTGTAATAAACATGTTATAAATCTGTAGAGCCCAAATAATTCTTTAAAACGCTGTGTATACTGCATGTAAATGCCTTTCCAGAGGCTGTGCTTCCAAGCGAGGTGCCGTCATATCTAAAAGACATTTGTTATAAAAATATATTGAGTACACTGTTCCAGCAGCAGGACTTTCTAACACTGTTACTGATTAAAAAATAAAACTAAGAATGAACGGTATAAAGATAGAAGTCTGTGTGTAATAGATACCAGCTATTTGAAGTACATATTTAAGCAGATTAAAGATTACAAATAAAATAGAAAATGTGTGTGCGTGTGTGTGTGTGTGTGTGTGTATCAGGTTAATGAGTCTGAATTAGAGATGAAAAGTTAAACACATCCTCAGTCCAATGCGCAGGACAACTTACAGGTCTGTTGACATTTTGAGTAATTATAATAACTCTAAAATCATTAAAACTCCAACACCATTCTTCTGATAACAGAATCAACTGATACTCTCGGATTATGTGGTGCCTTTCTTTCTGTTCCGGCTTAAATCCAGAAATCTGCATGTTTGAGACGGATATAAAATACAGCAAACATTTAAAAATAGTAAAAAGCCTCTTTGGCAGCCCTTTAAAAATGTTCTAATTGAAAACTCCATGACATTTGTTCATGGCCCTGTTCACCTGTTCATAAAAACTTGTTTGTTCGAAAAAAAAAAAAAAAAAAATGTACCTTTCACACCAGGTCCTATAGAAGTTTCTCCAATTTAAAGACAGAAATATGAAAAATGACTGCAATAACAGCACAGCGTAACCTCCACCACTGGACTGACAATTTCATGGGAAAACGTTTTCTTTCAAAAATTGTCCACTAGGTGGTGATCACGTAACAATCTGAGCATCACGGCGATGAACAGAACTTTGATGTTATATTTAAATACTGCAAAACACTTCTGTTTACACAACTAGCTCCGTCCACAATCCAATCACAGGCACTCAGCCACATTCCTTTTCAGTCTGATGTACAATTCTGCAAATCTGTACAAAATATGACAGTAGTGTTATTGGACCTGGCCACCGGGGGGCAGTGTGACATTAAACACATCATAACTGGACAGTGATATTCAGTGTGTTTGAACAGAACCCTGGTGTGTTCTCTACCTCAGTTCAGTTCTTTATACACATGAGAACACGACTGAGCATCACACTCAGATCAGCGAGCCTCTGAGTAATGACGGATACATTTACGCAGAAGTATAAATCAGAACCTAAAGGGAGTGTATCACCAGTTGGGCATGAGCACTAGGGACTGGCTGTTCATTAGAAATCTCAGCCCTCTCTCTCTCTTCGCCATAACTCAAGTGAGAGTAAATGCTGGCAAATGTCGAGTCAGTCGCATCCGAGCAGCTTTTTTTTAAGGTGGTGCCACTTAGAAAACACCTTGTTCACCATTTGTATGAGCTTGTGCCTGTTTTCCGAGCCTTTCTGGATTTAAAAGGGCTGATCTGAAAAAATAACTGGCCTTCCAAGGATAAATCGGTGCATGGTTGGCTTCCTCAAAGCTATATTTGTAAGTTGTAAAGTCTGAACTTATAAAAAGTCCTAATTCAAGGCTCTGTCTGGTGGCTGAAGTTACTGTTTTGTTGTTTAAGCACGGATGGCAGAAAGAACGCTGAGAGTGACTCGGATAGTAAAGTGCTCTTTCTGTAATGGTGGATGTGTAACTTTCCGATGGCCTACGCAAAAGTTAACTTTCGTTACCAAAGTGCACATCTGTAAGTGGTGACCTGACAGCTTTAAGGGTGACTAGTGTGGCCGAAAGGTGACAGAGTGAAAAGTGTTAATCTTTACATACTGCCACTTTAGATGTAGTGTCATCATTCTACTGCGTCCGTTTCGACTTGTAATCTAACATGATCCTGATGATGTCGCATCAATTGTGGGGGAAGGCAGAGAAGGGATGAGGAAGAGCGGAAGGAGAAATCTCCATCCGCGTTAAAGCTGAAATCTACTTTTCTAATGTTTTTTTTTTTTAATGAGTGGCCTTTAATAAACTTCAGGTCATGAGGGTTAAATTACTGATCCAATCAAAAGCCGAGAAAAAAAAAATCATTAAACTTTGGACATGAATTTGAGCCTGTTTAGAAATAATAATAACAATAATAATAATAATGATAATAATAATTTTTGAGCTCAGACTTGGTGTGAAAGGAGTTTAACCCAAACACAAACCACCCAGAAGGTTCAGACGGGTTCTCAGAAGAACTTTATGAAGTAGATTCAGGACTCCTGGAGCCACCGCCCTTGGCTTTGATCTGTAACCAGGTGTCTCCCAGCGCCTGAACGAAGTGATCATCCACCGAGCCGGTGATAGACACGGAGTTAGATGCTACCTCTGGCTCTCTGTAGATGTTCCCCAGACTGCGGCGGAAATGTTCCTCGATCACAGGATCACACACTGCGTTGGCTAACGAGAGGCAGAGAGATACTGATGGTTCAGATGGTGTTTAACGTAGCAAAGGTTCATTTTATCACACACACACACTTTACACCAAACCTTTCTTTTAGCGTTTTAAATATGCTCATGTTATCCCTTTGTCGATTATGTCCCTCTTTGCAAAATGCACAGAATTTATTACAAGATATAAAACATAACTTATTTACATTTTTATTCCTCGTGTATCTAATGTTTTTTTCTTTTCCTCTTTTATTTATTAAATAAAGAGCTTTACAGTAAATGAAAAAATCAGCGATTACCATTAGTTTTGCTCTTGATGTTACTGACGGCCGAGGAGAAGCCGTTCGGAGACATGTGACAGTTCGAAAGGCTGCAGGTGCGATTACTCGCCGGGGCGCAGGTGATCACCGATGGACGATTCTGGGGAACATTAAATACATAAACCCTGCACAGTGACTTCACCTCACCACTTACACTGATAAATCTGATAATCTTCTATAAGAGCGGCTCGAACAGTCACATGTTTACATTCATATCTGACCTGCTGACGCTCCATAGAACCGAGTGACGGTAAAAAAGAGGACCTGGCTGTGTCCGTGCTGTTTTTGGTCAGAGCCAGCGGCTGCTCCATGGCGTAGAAGTGGAACGGGGTGTAGAGACGGCCAGCGTGGAGCCCACTGATGGTGGAGGAAGTGTGCTCAAATGGGTTGTGGCAGTGAGTCCAAGGTTCCGGCCTGACATCTCCATCTACTGGAGTTCCCCTTAGAACCAATATGACAAGAAATGACAACAGGTACAGCACAAATTATTTGAACTAAAATTTCAAAAGTAGTTTTTGTATATCCTGTGACAAAAAAAATCAGAGAAATAACCTTTTCAAAAAAGCTTTATTTACAAAAAAAAAAAAAAAAAAAAAAAAAAAAAAAAAAAAAAAAAAAACCCACAACCCCCCCCCCCCCTCCCTTCCCCCCC
>JBCNYH010000003.1:30379756-30391964 GCA_039654325.1 Tandanus tandanus
ATACCATATATTTAGCTCTACTTCGACGTATCGAGCACTGTTCTACGGAAAATCGACTCAGGATTTTATATATATATCAGTCAATAAAATTAGTCATAAAATGTTTATGGATTTATGATGATCCTTTAAATACTCAGTTCTGATTGGTCAGTCACAGTTCTCTAGTCTTTTATTACTTTATAACACTGTTATAACACTTATATTACTGTTAACAAATTGCTCTTATTTATTGATTTATTCATAGGCGATAAAATAAAACCTTTTCTGTAATATAAGCAACAGCCGCCTGATGCCGACCTGTAATCTGTTCCAGCGTCAGTAATAAATGATCCGGTTTAAGAAGTGTGTTTTAACAGGAATGTCTCACACAGGTACATCAGTAAAGCACTAATCATTTAATATTAATATTAATATATATTAACATTTTTCAAACTTTTTACAAACTGATTTTATAAGAAGGTTTAAAGTTTAGTGAACTCGATTTAACGAACAGGATCGATCTAATTTAATTTCATTATTACCTTTCATGTGAGCTGCACGGAAGGTACTGTGACACACCGATTTTTGTTCCAGAGGAAACTGTCTGTGTGTTTGTCTGTCCGCAGTCCACGAGTGCACACTCGGTCCTAGTAAGTTATGACCTTGTTGTTCATGTTATTATGACTAGACATTTATATCTAATAAAGTAAAATAATATTAATGCAATAAAGTAATATTATGATCGTCATTAAATTTACATGGACAGGAACTTTCCATTAGCTCTAACGCCTGGATCTGATTAGATCATTAGAAGATCAACTTCATTTTCAAGTTACAGAGCATGCGTGTGTCCAAAGACTCGGAAGAGGTACATTTTTAAATTCGAATTTCTCCAATAATGACATAGTAACTAATGTCATGACAGTAGTAATGTTAGTAGTAATGTTAGGCCCTATTATACATCAAAGATCTGAGATCTATATGCCAATTGGTGCCACGCGAAAAATCTGTGAATGCGTGTGTTCGCACGACCAGTCATTAATTCATTCATTTTCTGAATTGCTTAATCCTACTAGGGTTGCGAGGAGGCTGGAGCCTATCTCAGCCAACTCTGGGTGAAGGCGGGGTACAACCTGAACAGCATGCCTGACCATCGCAGGGCAACACACACAACCATTCACACTCACTCTCACATCTAGGCAATTTCAAACAGCCAATTAGCCTAATGTGCATGTTTTTGGACTGTGGGAAGAAACCACAGTACCCAGAGGAAACCCACACAAGCATGGGGAGAACATGCAAACACCACACAGAAACACCCTCGCCGAGTCCGGGATTCGAACCCGAAATCTTCTTGCTGTGAGGTAGATGTGCTAACCACTGTAGTATACGGATTTCTTTCTTTCTGAGATGATGACGTGATGATTTTAATTAGTGATAATGTAATATAAATCAGTAGCTTCCATTCATTGCTAGTTGGAAGGTATTAGCATGTAACCTGTGATATTTTGCTGCCTGACTGCAGATCGACCCGGTTTGATGAACCCGAAAGCCATCGAGGTACTACAGGTCAAGGTTCTTCAAGCTCTGGAGCTCCAGCTGAAGGATCTCCACCCGGAGTCTCCTCACCTCTTCGACAAACTCCTGCAGAAGATGACGGACTTGCTGTGGATTTTGCTGGCGGCTGAACACCTACGCAAAATCCACCGGCTGAAGAAGAGTGAGCAGGACATGTGTCTTCACCCAGTCTTACTGGAAATCATGCAGGACCTCTACTAGAACCCAGAGCAAGACCAGGAACCGTTCTGGGCTCTCAGTTTAATGATTATTAATGATGTGGACTTTATTTTAAATACTAAATAAAAAGACTTGTTTTGTTTTGGATTACATTCCGTATCAGACTTTTAAAATCCAGGCAAATAATTAAAAGCAAAACAAATAAAAAAAACCTAAAAATTCACAAAAACATATATTTTTTTTATAGTCCAGATGATTAATAAAAATATTAAAAGATACATATTATTCTTTAAAAACCTTTCAAAACTTAAAATATTAAATTAAAACTTTTAAAACAGATAATAATCATAAAATACTGATTATTACTTTATTTTTTTCTTTGAAAATAAAGATGTTTTTCGATTCACTTCAGATTTAAAAGTAATTACATTATTCATTTGATTACAAATCATCGATACAAATCAATTAAAAAAAAAAGTAAAAAGCTAATTACGTCTTAAATTAGCTTAAAAAGTAAAAGGCTAATTACGACTTAAAATCAGATGCGGAGTGTTAATTATCCCACTGCTGCCAGTGGCTCTGTTTCTGGGGGCAGCCATGGCCTAATGGTTAGAGAAGTGGGTGTGGGCCCTGCCTATGAGGTTTATCCGAGGCACGATTATTGCTAGCTGAAACTTTACCCCAAAAAAAAGGTCGCTGGCTCGATTCCCAAACCAGCAGGAAAAAATGTGTGGCGGCGGTGGGAGTGAGTTACACCTTCCCTTCCTCTACCTTCATGGCTGAAGTGCCCTTGAGCAAAGCACCTAACCCCAAACGCTCTCTGGGCACCACAATGTGTGGCAGCCCACTGCTCCGAGTGTGTGTGCTCACTTTGGATGGGTTAAATGCAGAGGCAATAATTTCCCTTGCGGGATTATTACAGTACAGCAAAAATAAAGCAATGAATTAAACATCCAAATAAAAAGTTTCAGATTTTGTTTGAAAATTTGTTTGATGTGACAGTAAAAATAGCAGAAAAACATTTTTACTTTTGTAAGGAAATCCAGATCAAGAATAGAAACACACCTCCAATCACCCAAATCCAATGCCCCACCCATTTTTATTGCCTGTATTTGCATACAGAAAGATGATTGGCTCTTATATTTTATGATGTAATAATACTTCTAGTAATGTTTTTTATTCTGTTTATTTAATTTCTCCTGAAATATTTAAATCATAAACATGTTTTATAAAGTTTATGATGTTTATAAAATTAAGATGTATTATAAACTTACTGAAGTGATTTCCAGACTGTTTCTGTTTCTCCAGCAGGGTTCACTGTGATAACTGAGTGCAAAAGTCAGTACATCCTTATTCAAAATGAAATCATATAATGAGAATTTAGTTTTATAGAAGCTGATGCTCCATAAATATAAACGATTCATCAGTTCCAAGGTTCTACACAGGTTCCACTGCTCCAGAATGAAAGTGCATAAAATACAACTTTCAGAAAAATTATTTCCTTAGTTGTTTCTTCAGGTTCTCTGATCCGTCTCGCACTTTACCTGACATACAGCAGCCTCCTGTTACAGTTAGTAACCCATCCCATAAGGATTCCCAGGAAAGTGGGAGGAGTCTCTATAAAACCTCACACCAGTGAAGAGTACGATCAGTGAAACACACTCCCACTGATTACAGAACAGTCTGCGTGAATGGTGAGGACGCCAATACTTTAGTTATAGACCATCTGTCAGCTTTAATGTAAAAGGAAGTCATAAGATAACACACTATTGAATTAATACAAATTTATTTTGAGGAATTTTTTTCTCATAAATTGTGCAAAAAGCAGATTACCATTTTGACCAATCAGTTTCGAGCCCCACCCACATTGTGTCTTTTACTCAAATTCGTTACACACAGTATAACCAAGTCGTGTGAAATTAAATGAAATGGTTCTGTATTTAATGTTTAATTAATATTTTATTAAAATAATAATCATTATCGATAAACAGTTTGTACTCGAGTCTGAAATAAAACCTTCAAACACATCTGATTCAAAACCAAACAAACTTTAAATCCGCCGAGTCCCACGCTCCTGATCAACACCGCTACAACTCTGAACACGGATCTGTTTACAGGAAGTGAACGCTGACGCGTATAAAACTCCACACGTGGGGAAAAGACGTGTGGACGGAGCTGAGCTAAAAAGAAACCATCTGTCCTTCACGCCATGATGTTGGCGAGCGCCCTCACCGCTCCTGCAGCAACACCAAGCTTCAGATAACATTGTCCCCGGATAGGAGATAAAACAGGGACATCGGTGGCGTTAGCTAAGCAGCAGGATGGCGAGTGGCTCGTTTCAGCATGACAAATCTCAAATTTAAAGTAAACAACTTTTAATGCTTAAAACTGTAACAAATACATATCTACACTTTTAAACACAACCCAGATTTCATCTGATCTGTTTCTGTGCATGAACACGACCTTCACCTACAAATTATACAACAACACTGTCCCTCACACTCCAAACCTATTCACCTTCATCTGAGAGAAAGACAAGAGTGAGACAGGGAGGGAGACAGGGCGAGAGACACAGAGAGAGAGACACACACACACAGACGGAGAGAGAGACACACAGAGAGAGAGAGACACACAGAGAGATCTTTACAGCAACTTCAGTATGACGTCTGAAGAAGCGGTGTGGTTTCCATCAGCTCCAGATTGTCGAATCAGAAGACGGGCAGCTTCATGGAGGTCAAAGTGAACGAGTTGATGTCCTCGGTGTGAGCGGCTCTGTGCAGCGACGGCTCTGAGGCGCTGCGGTTAATTTTCGGTAAAGCGCACTGCAGGAGCTCGATGGAGGACAGGATCTGTACAAACACCACAATTCAAAGTCCTTATTCTAATCATTAACCAACCAGAACTCTGGAATCTATACCACCAATCAGACGTCAGGTAGAGCTTTTTTATTGAAATGAATCTTCACTCAGTCACATGACTTTATTGTCAGAGAACTTTATCCTCCATGTTACAAATTCAGTGAAATATAAAGGTGGTCTAAACCTTCTACTGAATATCTGATGAATATTTAATGAAGGTGCAGTAAGAGAGGAGGAGGAGGAGGAAGAGGAAGAGTTGGCATGTCACCTGAGGGAACAGCGGCCTCTCGTCTTTGGATTTTTTAATGCAGTCAGCGACCAGGCGCTTCATGGCTTTGGGACAGCTCTTATACAGCTTGGTGAGATCCGGAGACAGATAACCCCGACCAACCATGAAGATAATCTACACACACAGACACACACACGCGCAGTCATGAGACTATAGTAACAAAAAGTTATAAAAAATACAAAAATAGTAACAAAAAAATCCCGCCTCCCAACCATGCTCTATACTCAACACTAACCCCATCACCACACCCTCATCACACCCCAACCATAGCCTCATCCGACCCCTGACACTGCACCAACCACACCCTCATCCCACACTGCTGTACCTGATCTCTGTTAGCGATGTGTGAATACGGAAGCTCTCCGGTCAACAGTTCGTAGAGAACGATGCCGTAGGAATAGACATCCGATTGGAAACTATAAGGATTGTTGTCCTGCATTCGGATCACTTCAGGAGCCTGAAACATTTAACAGAGTGAAAAAGATCAAACACTGAGAACACCACCCACATCCCAAACTTTCCTGGTTTTATTTATATTTGAGGATGAAACCCACTATCCATAATATGGATCCTGAAGGGTGTTCGACCTGATGAGAGCCGCTCCACCTGGCCTTCACCGTCGCTAAACCGAAATCCCCGATCTTTACCGTCAGACCCTCGTGTAGGAAAATGTCTGTGTTCTGGTTAAAGCTGATTTTTTTCTTACAACCAAACTCTTTTATTTCCATGAAATTCTAACAAACCTGTAATTATTCAGTCTGGTATTTTATAACAGTTATAATTATTATTGTTTATAGTTAATGTTTTTTGAGCTTTACCACTTGACCCAATTTAATACTTTATTATATCTGTATTTCCTTGGTTACTCTATATATACATATATAAATGATATGATTTTTACACAATGTCAATAATACACAACATGCTTTTAAACAACAGCTTGTCTGTATTTTATTACATTTTAAGACACTTTTTGAACATTTAATATTAATTACATTTTAAATAAAAACAATTAGATGTAATCTCATGTATAGAAAGTACAATTATTATTATTCATTAAAATGTAAAAAAAATTCCTTTCAAAATCTAAATATAAAAATGCAGTGATTTAATTACACTGATAAATATGTCTTTATGCCCAAAAATAAATATTTATAAATAAATAAGATTTGTGAGAAGGATACTGTTGGACTTCATGTCCCGGTGGATGATGTTCTTAGCGTGCAGGTAGCTGAAATTAACACCACAGTAATACATCAGGGTGTGTGTGTGCATCAGTCTGTTGCTGTAATTCTGCATCAGGACAGCAAAGTTGTTAGTAAGTGATGTATATCTGACACTCACTCCATGCCCTGAGCCGTCTGCCTGGCGATATCGATCAACTGGACCATCTGGTAGTTGGTCTCCAGCACGTGGAGGTGCTTGTACAGACTGCTGCCCTCGCACCACTGCGTCACGATGGCCAGGTTATCTTTCGTCATGTAGCCCATAAACAGCAGGATGTTCACATGTCGAGTTTTCCTGTAGAGACGGAGACGGACAGAGAGGTTTACCGGCGACTACACAATCAGTCAGTCATGTGGCGACAGCAGTGCAGTGATTATTTTAACACCATAAGCACTAGAAAGTTGTGTGACAGGAAAAATATATAAACATACGCTACACAGAAACAGAGTGATCTGATTGGTTGACTATGTGGGCATAGATAATTATTCATCAAAGACAAGGTGGATAACACTGAATAGTCCCCGAGATGGAACACTGAGTGTCTACATACTATATAACTGATCATAACTGTTATGGAAACAAACAGATGGCATTTAAGACAACGTAAAAATCAAATGATAATGAATCAATCTGGCTTTTAACACGTCGGCTCTGAGCCAAAGTCAATCAGCTTGTGTTTTTGAACATACTGACTCTAAATCAATGAATCAGTTTGGTTTTGAACATACTGACTCTAAGCAAAAGTGAATCAGTGTCGATTAAACATGTCCAAATGGGGCCAGGTATAATGTATACATGTAAAAGAAACTAAATCGCACTGCATTTCTGCACTGATGTGTTATAGAACACAGCCTCACCGCAGAACTGCGACTTCATTACGGAAGGCCTGGAACTGCTCCGGCGTAGGATCAGTGACTTTTAAGACCTTCACAGCAACATCACCTGAGATTCAGGACAGAGGAACAGGAGCTTAGTGGTGAGTTATTATCGTGTAAGCAGACCCTGTGCCAGAAGGGCGCGTTCCGTGCCTGGGTTCTCCAGCAGTACGTGATTCTCTCACCGTGCCATTTCCCTTTGTATACAGTTCCGAAGGATCCCGAGCCGATTCTGGACTGCAGCATGACCTCGCTGGCTTCGATCTCCCAGTAATAACTTGAGTCTCTCTTATCCCTCGGACGCTGGTGGAGAGTAAACACCGACCTTTTCTCTTCAGTAAAGACTTTTAACTCTAGGTAGATTTCAAGTATTTAGGTTGAATAAACGTTGACGTGAACGCGGAAGTGCCGAATGTTTGAGGACTTACGATTTTGTTTTTCTCCTGAGAGCTGAGGGCCGACGCCTTCTCTTTCTGAGCTGGGGGCGGGGTTTTGGACTGGTTCCAGCCAGTCGGACTCTGGGTTGGGGAACTTCCTGCTGTAGGGGAATTTAAAGAAAACCGGAATGAGAATAAGAACAACAAGCCTGGAGGCTACAGAGTGGATCAGAAGAAGAGTAGGATGGAAGCACTGATCTAAAAATAACTGGATTAAACACTCGGCCTATCAGCCCACTCAGAAGTGAAGCCAGCCAACCCAGGCCGGCCGCCATATTGCTAGTCCCAAAACATTACAACCATGTCTATTATGTGGACCGCTCCATAAGCACGATACTAAGAAAAGTGGTTAAGATGGATCTTTTTATAAATACATGATAATTGAATTATGCAATATTTTACTATCTTGCTTCTTATGAGAAAGTTTTATATACTGAGAATATCTTGCAAAACCATTCCTAACCACAACACGTCTAACGTAGTTTAATCCTGTATTACCAAAGAAAATCGAGTTTAAGCCTATATAAATAAAAAATAATAAAACCAGTTTAAGTTAAATAAATATAAATTTATTTAGTGACTTGAATTTAAATTTAGCAAAACAAAGTACAAAGAATGGTTAATATATACATATTGACCAAATAATTACTTTATTTAATTTTTAAGATAATATAGAATATTCACAAATAGAACATAATTCCTCTCTATATAGTAGGCCTAGAAAGAAATTTGGAAATATGGAATATAAATTTACAAATAAATATATATATACAAAATTTCTCTATATAATAGGCCATTCGGATTACAAATATAATACACGTACATAAATTCTCTCTATATAATGGGTCTACAGATAATTTATTAATGTAATTTATTTAAAAAGTATTTTAAAAATTTTTAATTTAAAATTTTAAAAAGTAAAATTACTGCTTCGATTGGAATCAGGCTTTAAGGACCACAGCAGGGAATGTTTTGGATCTAGCAATATGGCTGCACGAGCATATCCGGTGACTTCAGCCTCAGCAGCCCAGTCCGACATCCAGCTATTTTTAGATCAGTGGTTGGAAAGTGGATGGGTAAGTGGCTGCATGTTCCAGAATGCAACACCACATCCGTTCAATCATTCTTCTCTGATGATTTCCTTTCATCGCACAATCCGCGAAAATCCCATCCATCACTGCATTAACTCCATTGAAAAACTATACAGATCGTCTCCAATGTTTTTTCATTGTATAACTGTCTTTACATTTCATTTATTTTACCCACAAAGTCTTATTTCATGTGTACAAGATTCAGTCACGTGATGTCTTTTTTCAGCTACTAAACTCTGCTGACTTTGATAGTGTATCTCCGTTCCACTAAAAATGTAACTGAATGCACAAATAAATAAATACTAGCTGCACAATGAGTTTCGTTTAACAGTGATCAATCAGACAGGATGTGTATTTAAGACCATAAATGAAGACTGTAGGTGTTTCATTCAGAATCATCCCATAAGAGATTCACAAACTTATACAGATTTTGTTATAGGAACAGAAAAATCGGAGTATGACGACTACGCAAAAATGTAATTATCACAGCTTAATGTCCATATATGGGCCCAAAGACACACCCATCTGCCCTACACATACATGCCCAATGTGCCACTCTCAGAGATGCCAACTGACCTCTTTTTCTATTTGAACAGATTCTCTAACTCCTGTTCTCTCTATTATTGTACAGTGCATTTATAACACTGAAAATATGACAAAATAAATATTACTATATACATTTTAAAATTAAGACTTTTGTATAAGATGGTGTTAATAAAGTTCATGGGAAATCTTCTATCTGCTGATTGACTAAATTGTTTTGAACAATAACAATCATTGGAAATTGTTTACTACAGGGTTTTTTCTTACCTGAGCCAAGACCGTGGCCATGATGTATTGCATCCTGTACAAACAAACAAACAAATAAACAGACTAATTAATCAGTACAAAATATTTCTAATTCTAAAACACCACACATTCCTCTTTCCCTTTGTGCATTAGGTCAATATTTATTTGTTGAAATATTATTTCAAATACTATAATATTGGTTTCTAAGAGAAGTCACACGTGTGTTGGAATGTGAAGAGGTGAACAATACCTACTCTTCTCTTCAGGCAAAATCTCCGGCACCAAGAACTAGGAGACGTATTCAGGCAATCAATCTACTCCATACAGCCACAAGCACAAGGACAGTGACCCCCAGAGAGACCCCCAGAGAGACCCCCAGAGGAAATACAGAGACAGGGTGAAAAGAGAACACCACACTGAACACTACCTGGTGTCCGAACTCAAGTGGTGCTGGTTTCTGATTGGTCAGAAGGTGTGGATTATTGTTTTGTAAAGTAGCACAGCTGCAAGTCGCTGGTTTATATTAGAGCGATAGTTTTATTTGCAACACACGAACAGATATAAACACAGTAGACGTGCTGAAGTCTATGAAACATTTCTGGAAGGAGTCTCCAGTGCCAGCACTGTGTAACAGTGAATTTATTTCCTTCACTAACAATCAGCAGACACCAGTTAGTGATGAACAGGAAGAGATGAAAAATAATACAACAGAAGTTTAATAGTGTAGAAAAGAGAATTTACTTCATACAACATACAGAGAAAGAGAGAGAGAGAGAGAGAGAGAGAGAGAGAGAGAGGGAGAGATGGACAGGAAAAGACAAAGAAATATAATTCACAGACAGATATAGAAAGGATAAAAGAGATATAAACAAAAAGGATGAGAATGGAGAAGACAGGGAGACAGTGCAATATGGACACAGACAGAAAGACACAGAGAGAGAGACAGAGACAGATTAGTCACCTCAATCATGCTGCTGTCCACAGGCAGGGCGGTGCTGACCATATGTACGTTGGGCGTGGAGGTGGAGCGCTGTCTCTGAGAGAGAGCGCCCCCTGCAGGAGAATACGTCGTGCTGTCATTAAACCCTTGAGGAGTTGAATATCTGTGCGCCGAACTGTAGGAGACACAACCATCACAATTCATCAGATCCATTCCTAACTTTTTGAGCAAAGTTGTTAACAAACAAACAACCAACAGTGACAAAAACATCACCTCCTTGGCTGAGGTAAATACAGTCCTGTATAAACACCTGCGTATTACGTGAAGCCAGTCTCCAGTTGAAAGCTCTACCCGCCCTCTTCTACATACAAACTCACAGACACCCGTGATCATCTTGTTGTGACTGACAAGGGAGAGAGTGTATGCCCCTCTCACTCAGATAGCACGGACAGTTCTGCTCTTTAGGTGGACGGAGTTTAGCGGCATCACGGGTATTCAAACTTGTAATGCAGATACGACAGTGCCAACTGTCTGCCTTTCTGTTTTATCATACAGGATGAAACTATTACAGGCTTAAAACTAGTACAATAATAATAATAATTATTATTATATAATTATCACTCATCAGTAAAAGTGCACTCGAAGTGTTCAAACATTTAACATTTAATGGAACGTACTAACAAAAAGTTATCACTTTCACCACCTTCTAACAGCCTCCCTGTGTTTAAACAATTAAAAAACTAACACAGGGTTCAAACACACACACGACGTTATTCACACTCACGTGCTGTTTCATTTTACATCAGAAATCTAATCAGTTGGCAGCAGAGGAACATAGTAGACTTCGAAGCGCAGAGTAAACACCAGCTGAACACAATGAGCTCTTTTTACGACTTACACAACCCGAAAGCCCAGAGTCGACCCTGTGAGAGCGCCCTACGAGCATTCATAAACCTCACTGGTTAATGCATTAAATAATCCACACGCGGCACTGTTTCTCCACACACTGCTGTTCTATTATAAAATTACACACAGAAATATCCTTCAGGAAGAAATAATCAGTGTGAGGTTGAAGTCATGTTGAAGTCTAACTCCAGTGTACTGAATACTGAGAGTGAGGAAGAGAAGGAGGAAGAGGAGAAGAGAAAGGGGTTGTACCTGCTGGGCATTCGGCTCATGGACTCCCTCATCCTCCTCGAGGTTATGTGAGGCAGAGACGGAGCTCCGCTTTCACCAGGAGTCAGGTGTAATCTGATAAAACACGTGCTGGAAAGATTAGCCTCAAACTAGGATGAACTTTTTATAAACCTGCTTAAAAATAACTTTGTTCAATTAGTTTACTTAAAATGTATAATGATGATCTGCAAAAACTACTAAAAGAGAGTAATAATAAAATGTACACTACATGGATTACTTGATCTACCTCTTTATTTATACTCTTTATACTCTATCTACCTCTTTATTTAAAAAAAAAAATCAAATACAGAGTGATCCAAAAAATCCACCCACATTTCAAAGGATAAACAAAAGAAAAGTGTTAAAGATAATATTTGCACACCTGAAATAATAATTTTATAATCTTTAATCTTTCTTCCCCCCCCCCCCCCTTTACCTTTAAAATGTGGGAGTCTTTTTTTGTCACCCTTAAAAATGATGATGATGATGAAGGCTGCAGCTGCTAAATATTTTTGCATATTTTACAGAACAGTGGCGATGATGTTCAACCCCTTTCTGTATTCGGTGTGTTTCAGGAGTAACAGTGCAGTGGTAATGGAACGCAGGTGTGCAGGTAAGAGTGTGATGGTGTGCAGGTAAGTGTGTAAAGGGTGTATAGGTGCGCAGGTGAGGGAGTGTAGGTGCGCAGGGCAGGTCAGGGCGTGTAGGTGCGCAGGGCAGGTCAGGGCGTGTTGGTGCGCAGGGCAGGTCAGGGCCTGTAGGTGCGCAGGGCAGGTCAGGGCCTGTAGGTGCGCAGGGCAGGTCAGGGCC
>JBCNYH010000003.1:30431069-30436069 GCA_039654325.1 Tandanus tandanus
TCGGCTGAGATGGGCGCCAGCCTCCCCGCGACCCTAATTAGAATTAAGCGGTTCAGAAAATGAATGAATGAATGACATCTGAAACCTAGTGAGGTGGGAGAGGTAGTGCAAAGGTCTGTTGGTAGCCCAACACCAACCATCCTCGGTCACTAACATGGCGAGTTCGGGAGAACACGTACGTTCGTTTTCGAAGCTTTCTTCACAAACAAACTGGTTTGTGATTCAGTCCTTTCAGAGGATTTCCTTTCCTTTCAGTATTCTACGAAATAAAAATATTCCAGATCGGATTCCAAACCATCTCGCAGTCAGTTGAGAATTTCAGGGCTACAGGTTGAGCTTTGAAAAGAAAATCACCTAGACAACCTAGGAGTGCTTGAACGTCTGCTAATATTGAAGCAATGAGGCGATATATTGTACAGTCTCCGAGATGTTCTGGCGGAAGCATGCCTGGGCTGTAGGGATTTCCCGGGAATAACTGCAAAGAGAATCTACTGAATGAAGTTTCATGTGTGTAAATAATAATCTGACTAATCAATATTTTCTGTTTTGTTCTGCATTTTTATTCCTCTTTCCAGAGCCCTGAAACCAGTTTCCAGAACCTGCGGCCTCTGAACGTTTTATCCATCAGGAGTGATACGATGTCAGATTTCCCCTAACATTGCAGTGAAGCTGTTTTCAGAACCCAGTCGCTAAGAAGAACCCAGAGATCATTTTGAGGGATTTTACAACCAGGAACTTGTTGAAACTGGAATCCGTTTGTTTTCATTCTCATGTGTGGTTAAACGTTACGCAGAATACTTCCCTATGTATACACTTGCTGTATTTTTCCTGAAGGGGAGGACAGAAGAAGAGCTTCTATATAAAACAAAGGAGAAACCGCCTGTAGGACTTTGTGTACGATCTACAGACACAGAAAATGAACAGTCAATCTTCAAACTGATATATGTTCAGGATGTTTATTATGTGTCTGTGTGTTTACCCACTGTATGTCTGTCCGGTTTGTGTCTAGCAGCCATGTGTCAAATCGAATTGGGTCTATTGGACATATGTGTAGTCGCATTGTATCTAGCGGCCGTATGTCTAGCAGTCATCTGTCTTAGCATCCATGTGTCTAGCGGCTGTATGTCTAGCCGCTTTGTGTCTATTGGCCGTGTGTCTAGCGGCCATGTTTCTAGCCGCTGTATGTCTAGTAGACGTGAATCTAGCTGCTGTGTGTCTACCGGCTGTGTCTCTAACTGCTGTATGTCTAGCCGCTGTGTGTGTAGCGGTCATGTGTCCTGTGGCCGTGAATCTAGCCACCATGTTTCTAGTTGCTGTGTGTGTAGCGGCCAGGTGTCCAGCGATCGTATATCTAGCCGATGTGTTTCTAGCCGCTGTGTGTAGAAGCCATGTGTCCAGTGGCCGTGTGTCTAGCCACTGTGTGTCATACTAATGTCAAAATGGGATGCTGTAATTGCTAATGCAGTTATGATGGACTTTAGTAGCAGAAAAAGGTTTCAATAAAGTGATAATGTTTGGATTTTTCTTTCTGCTTTTGAGTATCCTAATGAAGAATCCAGCAAAGAAATAGTGGAGATCTTAGAGCAAATGCTAAACTCCCTGCTAAAGTCCCAGCATGCAGTGCAGTGATACAACACAGAGTTCAGCCAGTGGCTCAGTTAGCTATCTATGAGATTACAAAAAGACGAACGTTATGTTAGCACTATTAGCATGAAAGTTGAAGCTTCAGAAGACTGTACAGATGAGGTAGAGTGAGAACTGGACTGAGTAACAGATTAAAGTGCTGCTGCATCACCGCAGGTAGAAATGGAGTGAGGACTAAATCCCACTGCACTATCAGCGAGTCACTGAAAAGCATTGTGGGTACTGTAGTAGACTCTTAATGGAAGTGAAAGTAGAGAAACATGTCCAAGAAAGATGTTTAAACTCTTGGACTCAGTTGAAAATCACATATTATTGTACAAATCATTTCTGTGATTTTTCCTTTGATCATCTGGAATATGAGATTGAATTAAATGAAATTAATTTCTGATCTAATCCAAAAGCAGACGTAGAATAATTACTTCTCTTAGTAAAAAGCACAGTACGTACTTGTTGAAGAGGTTGAGTCCTATGCGGTAGTGTCGCTTGCGGATGATGTCGTTGCTGAAAGCCGGAGAATCCCAGCTGTTCCGTGTCTCTTTGTGGTACGTCTGTTTGCTGAGTGTCTGCTCCCTCATGCTATCCCGTGATGACTCTGAGCTGCAGTTGATCGTGTCAGTGGAGTTTGAAGTGCTGTTGATGCTGTCGTTGTCCCCATCAGAAAAGTCTGATTCTGATTTGCTCTGTCGGTTCCCGTTGATGGCCAGATGGCTCTCCAGCTGTCGGTGCCGGTGCCTGATGGGATCCTCGTCCCGGGAGAGGGAGGACACTCTGGGAGGTAGACTGTGCGTGATGTGTTTGGGACTGGCCTGAGGTCCAGCCGTGGTCCGCTCACAAACGTTCTGTGTCTTGACTGATTCGATATCCGAGCGGTCGCTTATTTCCAGCGAACTGTCACTGGGCGGTTCAATGGTCAGAAGCGGGAGGTGGTCGATACGAACACGTGACTCCTGACAATCTATCGACGGTGTGCTCCGGCAGCTTGTATCTGTGTCCATTTTGTCGTCCTTAGTGTCCCTGGGCCAGTAATCCTGGGCGGGGTTAATGGCACGCTGATCGAACTCAGTGCGGATTGGTGGATCCACCGTATGCAAGAGCTCAGTAGGTGGACAAAGATCCTCCTCATCGATAAAGAGCGTCACACCGCTATAAGAAGCCATCATCTCATCCAACTTGCACTGATCAGAACTATTAGTCGGTTTTACTTGATAGGACATCTCACCTTGCCTGTCCTGAACCTGCTCCGGTTCCTGATCCTCTTCTTCACGGAGACTACGGCAGTTCAGAGCATCATCGATGGATTCAGCCAGTGATTTGACCTGTCGAGAGAAAGCGTCCTCAAGCTCTGTAATAGTGTCGCTGAGGTCATTCGGAGGCGTGGGTGCGGTTATGTGTACAGGAATCATATCTCGACTCTCGCTCTTCACTACAGATCCCATCAGAGAACCTTCCTCTGTCAGAGATAACTGTTTCCCATCGAAAAAGGAACTCGGGACCTTCTCAGGTCCCTCAAAAGAAAACTGCATTCTCATGTTGGACAGAACAATGCGCCTCGACATCCGATTCTCAGACATAGAACTTCTGAGACGCTCAAAGTTCTTGTTCATTTGGTACTGCCGGAACGCCGTCTGAATGGTGCGAGCAGCATGTCGACTGATGAAGCGCCCGCCGTACTTCCTCTCTAACATCTCCACCTGAAAGAAGCAAAACAACAGACTAAGAAGAAGAAGAGGAAGAAAAAGAAGAGGAGGAAGGAGAAGGAGGACGCATGCACATGATTTTTAGTCTCAGCCACACCTGCTTGTCCTGCAGATCCGTAGAGAGCTCATAGCTCTCCGAGAGCGAGCGCGAGCGTTTGATGGCCTCTTCCTCAGCTTGCTTGCGGAGGATGGATTGTGAGTGCTGGAGCTTGGGCCTCCGTGGACGCTGAGGACCAGGTTGGGCGTTTTGGCCGTAACCTAAGCCTTCAAAATGGTCTGGGCTGATGGAGGAGCTGTGGGTCAACGTTCCGTAACCTTTACCACGATCCAGGGAAGAGGATGGCTCACTGTTCTGGACTTCCCCCTCCACGCTGTGAAAAAAGTGGAGAAATTTCTGGATTCTTAAAACGTTCTACTGAGGAAGAAAAGATCTGGAAATTCAGTGGACAATTTTCTACCCCAGTCCCTTTACAGACAGAAAGAAATTCTAGTTTATTATACAAACACACACACACACACACAACAGGCTGGAGCCTATCTGAGCCGACTCTGGGGCAAAGAGGGGTTACATGCTGAACAGATCACCAGTCCATCACAGGGCCAACACACACAACCATTCACAATCACACCTGGGGCAATTTGGAATAGCCAATTAGCCTGATGGGCATGTCTCTGGACTGTGGGAGGAAACCGGAGTACCCGGAGGAAACCCATAAAAACACAGGGAGAACATGCCAACTCCACACAGAGCCCGGGACTCAAACCCAGGACCTTCTTGCTGTAAAGTGAACGTGTTAACCACTACACCACCGTGCCACCCATACAGGATGCAACAATGCGCAAATTTCATAAACCTGTATTTTACTCATAATACATTTTAGAGCATATAAAACATTTCAAATGTTAAAAGTGAAACATTTTATTATTTCATGAAAAATATGATCTCATTTTGAGCAACAGCAACACATCTCGAAAAAGCTGGGACGGGGCAACAAAAGGCTGGAAAAGTAAATGGTAATAAAAAGAAACAGCTGGAGGAACATTTTGTAACTAATTTGGTTACTTGGTAACAGATCAGTAAAATGACTGGGTATAAAAAGAACATCTGGGCAGAGGTTCACCAATCTGTAAAAAACTGCATCGACACACTGTAGAACAATTTCAGAATAATGTTCCTCAACGTAAAATTGTGAAGAATCTGAATATCTCGTCATTTATAGAACAGAATATCATCAAAGGATTCTGAGAAACTGGAGAAATCTCTGTGTGTAAGGAACAAGGACGGAAATCAGTAGCGGATGCTCGGGATCTACGGGCCCTCAGGGGACACTGCATTAAACACAGGTATGATTCTGTCACGGAGATCACTGCATGGGCTCAGGAGCCCCTCCAAAAATCACTGTCTGTGTCTTCTTATACCCAATCATGTTACTGATCTGTTAACAAGTAACCAAATTGATTACAGAATGTTCTTCCAGCTGTTTCTTTTTAGAACCACTTACTTTTCCAGCCGTTTGTTTCCCCGCCCCAACTTTTTTGAGACATCAAACTCAAAATGGTAAAATGACTCACTTTCAACATTTGAAATGTTTTCTATGTTCTATTATGAATAAAATATGAGTTTATCAGATTTATAAATGATTGCATTCTGTTTTTATT
>JBCNYH010000003.1:30522717-30532884 GCA_039654325.1 Tandanus tandanus
ACGCCTTGGCGTCCCCCCGGAAGAGCTGGAGGAAGTGGCTGGGTAGAGGGACGTCTGGACCTCACTGCTTAGGCTGCGACCCGACCCCGGAAGAAGATGAATGAATGAATGAATAAATTACTTATCCAGTAAAAAATAAATAAATAAATAAATAAAGTAACAGCAGCTCAGTATAAATTTAAATAAGAACTCAGACACTTGTACATTATTTTTATTATTTAATATAAATCCAGGGTTTGTCTACTTCACATTCACACAAAAAATGAATCAAGGATGATTTTATATTTATAAATAAAGAAATAATGTATTCATAAGCATTTGGATATATCTGGACACTGTAATTAAATATATATTTATAGATAAAAATAAATCAAGCTTTCAATATAAATGCTGTAAAGAAATTTCCGGTGAGATGCTGCTGGTACACGATGTGAAATGATTCTATATCTGCATCTGTGCATTAAGATGGATGTGTAAACTGAGACGTTGTCTAAAAGAAGCAGTTTATTTCAGCAGGACAATCGATACGCCTGAAGGTCACCGAAGACTCGGAGCATGCAGAGAAGACGAGATTTATACAACATTCAGGGTTCAGTGGACGTGTGTTAGCCATGTGTCGTTGTTCAGTGGACGTGTGTTAGCCATATTGCAGGGTCCGTACATTTACACCACAAATGTAGCCGTGTGTCTAGGTTTCATGGACGTGTGTTAGCTGTGTATCGCGGTTCAGTATGTGTGTGTTTGTGTGTCGAGGTTTAGAGGACATTTCTCTGCAGGCTGTGCAGGTAGCGCTTAAGTTATAGACACTTTGGTAAAAGTTTCATCACCGCGGGGTTGCAATCTTAAATAAATTGTTTTTGATGTAAACATAAACATATGCCCATGTACACTGTAATCTTTTAAATAAATAAGTGAGGTGAGGGGAACGTTATGCGTTAGGTATTCATGAACACAATCTCTTATTAACGTCTGAATCCCTGAAGTGCTGCACCGCGGCTGTAACTCAGAACTCAGCGACAGTCACATTAGCGTTAACAATGCTGTTCCTCACACAGTGTAGAAAACATGGCGCAACATTTATTATGAACGCTGCATAAAATCGAATGACATTAAACATCACATTAGCACTAACGAGGCTCATCCTGGAAACTGCTGTGATATATTTTTATGAACTGGAAAAAAAACAAAAAAACAAACACAAATAAATTCATTAAATGAATATTTTGAAAAACGACTGTACCGTTCAGTCAAAACCTGAAAACAAACATGTGAAGCGAGTGTGAGGATCGGAGGGATTTTAACATTGTGATGATGAATGACTGGATCTATTCAGCTCCCGAAAACAGATGACGTTGTGGGGTGCGTCCTGGCATGCAGGGGTAAGTACCTACCAAAGGTGTAGAAGGAAGGAGAAGCAGTGAAGTGGAAGAGGATCATGGGAGCACGAGACTTATTGATGTATGTGGGGAGTGAAGGCGAGTACGTCTGGTCTGATCTCACACAAGAGCTACTGTAGCACAAACTACTAAAACTGTTAATGCTAGATCTGACTGGGACAGACGTAGCCTAATGGTTAGAGTTCGATTCCCGAACCAGCAGGAAAAATGTGTGGCGGCGGTGGGAGTGAGCAGCACCTTCCCTTCCTCCACCTTCATGGCTGAAGTGCTCTTGAGCAAGGCACCTAACCCCCAACTTCTCTCTGGGTGCTGTAACATGTGGCAGCCCACTGCTTCAAACGTGTGTGTGTGCGCTTACTGTTTACATGTGTGTGTCCTCAATTTGGATGGGTTAAATGCAGAAGCCAAATTTCCCTTGAGGGATTAATACAGTATATCGAATTCAAAATCAAAATAAAATAAGGAGTCAGAACACAGTGTATTACAGCTCGCCGTGTATGAGGCCGTCTACATATACACCACTCAGATGGTGCTAATCTTATGGCCGACGGGTGTACATAGAAGCTAATCAACACTAATCGGCTACACGTCCAGCTCCTTTGTTCTTGGATCAGATCAGTACAGTGAGTGGTAATCTCATCTTTATTACTTCCTTGCATCATTTATTTTTCTTCCTGATCTCTCTGTATACGTTTAACGAGAGCATGTTTATGACAGGAAAAAATGAAACCTTGTTTATTTTTCATCTGTTTTGGTGGTAAACAGTAAAAAGGAATTAAAGTGGAATTGAACTGAAGAATCGTCCCACCACATGCACCATTAAAAGGATTGAGAGGATTCATCACTTCACATCACATACGTAATTTAAATGGTTTTTTTCTCCAAAATCTGAAAATATTAGGGGGGTTCAGCAAAACCTCCTTCATGAAATAAGTACATGTAGTGTAAGTGCAGTGTGTGTGTGTGTACATGTCATTAAATGCAACGGGTGTTTAGTATGCAGCTGGTCGTACACTGGCAGGAAGGAACATCACGTCAATGCCTAGTTGGCTCTCTCTCGCACACACACACACACACACACACACGCACGCACACACTGCAGCTGGGCACATTTCATTCAAGGGGTTATTTGGAATGAAAATGTCAGTGTGTGTCAGAAAGATCACGCTACGTCGCTTCTGGTGGGCGAAGTAATTCTCTCTCTCTCACACACACACACACACACACACAGCTTCCTGTCATTTTACCCTGGTGTCCTGACAGCACTTTAGAACTTCTGCTGACTCGCCGAACACGCTCATGTTCCTGCAGTAGCTACGATAACGAGATGAACACGTCGTCAATAGAGACGATACAGACTCCAGGCTTACACACACGCACACACACACCACAAATGTAATAAATTATAAATATGTATAAGATTTCATGAATAAAGTTTCATTACAATCAGGGAATTTGGGGCTAATTCTACCTTCACACGGGACAATTTATTAGGAACACATTCCTGTAATCAGCCAATCAGACGCCTGCGGCGTAAATCCTCAGTTAATAATCTCTCAGAAAAGCTGTTCTGATGTAGAAAAACTGAGTGAATAGAGTTCAAATTTCATCAATTCATCACTCATTCGACTCTTAGCCACAGAAACGTCACCAAAAAAAACCCATTAGAACCATGCAGTAGAATATTTCTTTTTAATAATATAAATGATTTTATTTTGCAGTGATATTCTGTATTATTACACCAAAACACAGGTTTTTAAAAAACCACTGAAGTTACACTTAATACGTGACTTTTATAAAGAGGATGTAGGATAATAAAAGTCCTCTGTAGTGTAACGTTATCAAATGAGTGCACTTAACAACACTACATCGTATTGATCCCATTTTTTTTATCAGTAACTTTTGATAAACAGCCTCCACATTAATATTTTCGGTTTCAAATTTGAACTCGGGCGGCATGGTGGCACAGCGGCTAGCATGTCAACCTCACAGCAAGAAGGCCCGGGCTTGTGCGTTTCTCTGTCTCGTTGTGCTCGTGTGGGTTTCCTCTGAGTAATCTGGTTTCCTCCCACAGTTCAAAAACATGCACAGTAGGCTAATAGGCTGTTTCAAATTGCCCCTAGGTTTGAGTGTGAATGGTTGTATGTGTGTTGGCCCTGCAACGGTCTGGCGAGCTGTCCAGGGTGTACTCTGCCCTCGCCCAGAGTCGGCTGAGATGGGCACCAGCCTCCCCGCGACCCTAATTAGGATTAAGCAACTTAGAAAATCAACGAATCAATGAGTTTGAACTCATCGACAGTTTCAGTTTTAACTCTTTATTGGAATACGACCTTCAGGAGTTTATTGTATTCGTTATGTTTGGCGCTGAGATCGATCCTGTTCCTCCTCAGCAGGAAGCTGCTTCCCCTCAGTGATGGTGTGATTAGTATTCAGGATAAACGAGTTCAGTTATCAGCTTCCAGGAGGCTGAACCGCTCGAGACGAATCACATAGGAGACACACCATGTCTGAAATTACTGAGGATGACAAATGAGCCTCTGGAGCAATACTCCGTGTGATATTCCAACAACACGCCATCTTCATTTCCAGGCATTTATTTCAGCTCCTTTAAATTCCCAGCTTCACTTTTTCAATTTCAAGTGCGGCTCCTCGCAGACTTTTCTCATTAGCTCAGGAAAGGAACACAGACAGCATTTAGGTTCGCAAGTGAGCAATTTGCTTTTGAGATTTTATTTGTGGCCAGAGGCCCAGAGTCTGATCAACATTACACTGCAGCTGCCATCGAGATGGAAATAAAAAGCTAGAATTCATTGAGGAACAAAAGAAAAACAATGAAATTAAAAACCCCAGCTGCTTGAACAGGATTAAAAAAAAACATAATTGTTGTTAAATGCAATGTACTGAAAGAGGAAGGGCGTGGCCAAGCTTGTCATTACGGGTGATATTTCATGGGACATTTTTTATTGCATGAATATATGGATATTTGGGCACTGCCGAAAAGCGGAGCTCCGATAACTTCTCCTGATAAAAGGTTTCAATGTGAATTTGTTTTGATGACGTCATCGATGATGTAATGTCATGTAACCATCATGTTATGACTTTCCCCTCCCCAAAGTTTTAATAGTGTCTGAAAGTGGTACACTATTGAGATATATTTAATGGAAACCCAAAACCACCACAGGGTAGCGAGATGCCAGTCCGCTGGACAGGTTTACTTCCATAAGCATGGTATAACACGCCAGAAACATCATGCGCTTCATCAATGTGATTGGGTTAAAAGCCTTTGTATTCAAATGAGGTACGCATTGCGTGGCAGTAATAGTTTATTTTGCCATCTAAAAAAATGAAGATACCTACTGCATATGGCACATAGAATTCTGTTTACACCGTTAAAAAAAGTGTGTTTTATTTTATTAAAAAGTGCATTTTATTTTATGGCTTGAAACAAGTAACAGTTTAGAGGGTAGAAGACGTTACCATCACTCAGACATTTATTCCCATTACGATGGTTATATGCCAGCATGAAAACTATCATTCACAAGTGACATTGTCACAAAGCAGCTTTACATAGCAAAAGTAATTTAAGGTGGAATTTAAACATTTTTCTACAACCCCCTACACATCCCTAATGAGCAGCCCGCGGCGACAGTGGCAAGGAAAAACTCCCTGAGTTGACACGAGGAAGAAACCTTGAGAGGAACCAGGCTCAAAAGGGAACCCACCCATTTGGGTGAAACCGTAAAAATACAAACTATAGAAGAAAACTTCATTACAGTCCAACATGTAACATACTGGTACATGTACGCCAAAGGGAGGGACGGATGGACATTATAGGTTCTTCTTGACGTTCCAAAAGCAACTCAACTGTAAGACGCTTTTCCTTATCAATGGTGCAAAATACAAACAATGGTAAAATGGGTTACTTTTAAAACAGCACCAGTCTCAAATATTAAAATCTAAAAAAAAAACCCAAAATGTTATTTTTGTTTGTGTTTCTGGAATGTTCTGAGATGAGTTCATTTCATTGATGCAGTAACACAGAAGACTTGAAATAAACAGAGAAAAAAGTTAGTAAGAAGAAGAAAAGGGTGCCAATACTTTTACTTTTACATTCAATTACATGATTTAAGTCAGAAGTAATTCATGATTTTTTCCTGCTTTGATTTACAAATTTACATTTATAAGTCATACTTTTAAAAATTAATTTATTACCTTATAATAATTGATGTATTAACTGGCCTGCGATGGCCTGGCGAGCTGACCAGGGTGTTCTCTGCCCTGGCCCGGAGTTGGCTGAGATGGGCACTAGCCTCCCTGTGACCCTAATTAGGATTAAGCGGTTCAGAAAATAAATGAATGAATGATGTATTAACCGAGCGCGAGGTCTTTAGTGCAGACCGAGTCGAAAGAGAGGGATTTCTTTGTACTGACCGAGAGTACAGCTATCTAATGTCTAGAAACGCCCAGAGTACAGCTAGCTAACGGCTAACTTGCTGGTCGGTCAACCAATCAGCGCTGTAGGAGGAAGGCCAGCGGATCCACTCCGATCCTAGCCACCCCAGTCACACACTCTTCCTGTACCGTCTGCCCGACTGTAGGAGCATGAACACCCGGACTCACACCAGCAGATTCAGGGACAATTTCTACCCACAAGCCATCAGGCTACTGGAGTGCTGAAATACTGGACTATTTGCACACAACAATTTGCACACTCATTGTTCCATTTCCTTTCTAACTTCTATTTTAGTTTTATATTTTATTTATATAGTTTTTATATATTTTTTTTTACTTTATATTTTATCTAAATGTTATTTTATGTTTAATATTTGTTTCTTATGTGCAATAGTGAGGGGGCTCTAAGTCCAAGAATTTCATTGCCGGTAATGATATCTCATTGTTACCTGTATATAACAAAAAACTTGAAAATAGAACCTTGAAACTCAGTGATCAGGAAGTGGTGTTAATTACATCATCATTATCTACAAAATAACTGCAGTGGACACAACTGAGCCGACTGACCCGCTACAGACGAGTCCGAGGTATATCAGTGTGAAATACAAACTCAGAGATCTGTAATATAAACCCTCTACATCATCATCATCATCATCCTCATCCTCCACCTTGAAACATGTTTATATTGTTCAGAATGTCACGTATGTATAGACATCATGAGCAATCTAAATGCGCGGAGCGGTGTGTGAGTGAATTTAGATTGTACACTTCATTAAGAGAAAATATTTTCTAATTAGAGTCCAACACCGAACATCATCTTCCTCCTGCGTGAATCAACAGTAGCCAGATTAAATGAAATCACTGATTACGCACAGCTAAATCAAAGTGGATTAATCAGTGCTTTTTCTCTCACACACAGTGAGTTGATGAGCAGTGTGGAGCGAACGCTAACAAATACAGAATATCAACTCCAGCACGGAACATAAACACTGACTGAATTAATACAGGATAAAAAATAATAATAAGAGCTGCACTGATGATGATGATGATGTGGTGTAGGAATAGTGTTCATCAGTGCACTCGTTATTTATGATTTGTATTGATTATCATGCACCTCTGAACACTGGGCCTATAAATAAGAGGGAAAATATAATTCTACATTTTATGACAAGATTCCATAAAGTTACATACATACATTTTCTGTTCAGTCTAATCCTGCACTCTATTCAGACCCATAAATATAAAATATTAATCCAAATACTGTACATAATATAATGACTACCGAACAGGGCGAAGTATGACATGGAGAATTCTTCAGACTGAGAGGGATTTACCTTTAAGTTGAAGGTCAAGATGGATAACACCCTCTGAGATCTGAATTATTCTCCATATCAAATAAAAGCCACATTCTATAAACGTTTTATTATTCATTCCAAATATTTCCAGGTTATTCGACTTATCCGATGCTCATGATGGATAATTCGGCTCGTCGAAAAATACCAAGAATTATTTGATGACGTTCCACCAATCAGAAACGAGAGCATATTATCAATGAATAATAATACTTATGACCAAACACTGTTTCTGTATAAAATACACAATTGAACTAATTTCATAAAAAAAAAATAATAGAAAGAAATCTCAGTTACACTCTCATACTGTACTGAAACAACAAAAACATTTCACGTCTTCGTGATCAGTAAGAATGAGGATGTGGTGTTTATACTGATTCCTCTCCTTCACTTCTGAGCTTTTAAATTGGAAAATAAATAGTTCTATAATTAAGAATAATGAAGTTTGTAGAAAAGTCTTTGATGTAACCATGCACTGTGGTCATGTGACCTTATAAATAAAAAATATTAATCTAAATACGGGATATAAAATCAGATCTTGACATTGTGGAACTGTGTGAAGGACACAGTAAAGTGCAGTTTAATTTAAATGATGTAAAATTGATTCATTGACCAAACAAACAGAAGTGATGAAATTCCCGTGCGCATGCTCAGTGATCATCAGTAAATTAAGTGGGATATTCTCACATGATGCAACAGTGGAAAGTTTATTAAAAATCAAAGAGTGGGTGGGATATGGTGTGTGTGTAAATATTTTTGCACATCTATGCACAGCTGGAAGAGTAAAGTGCAGGATAAAGGCTTACTTCTCCTGGATGGCTGTTAACGCAGAGAGAGAGCTGATGCTGTGATGCTGCTGCTGCTGTTGGTGCTGATGCAGGGTGCACGTGCGCAGGTGTCTCTCGTACTCCTCGTGCACGCGCGCGTTGCGGCTGCGCAGCTCGGCGACCTGCAGCTCGAGCTCCGCGATCCGCGCTCTCTGGCGCTCCAGGAGCTCGTGCTGCGCCTCGATGATCCGGTTCAGCTCGCTCAGACACTCCGCCGCCTTGCTGGGCTTCTCACCCGAACCCTGACCGGGACTCTCCATCACTCTGCGTCCACTTAAACACGACCAGCATCCGGGTTTACTGACATCAGCGCAGTCCGGTCCCGCACCCGCGCGCCCCCGACACCGCCATACCGCAGCTGAGTACCGGAGACACAGACACCAAACTGCACGGGCTGGAAACTTTCCTCCTCCTCCTCCTCCTCCTCAACCCACTGCAACTCCGAACACTGATTCACAACTGAGCCGAGTCACATGAACCGACTCATTTCTACTCTAAACAGAGACTGTAAATGGGCACGCTTTTCTGAGCTGCTGCTGACGTCAGCACGACACGCACACACACACACACACACACACACACACAGTGCTGCCCACCACTGAGCAAAAGCAAACAGCTTGATGATAACAATAATGATAGCTATAATAATAATAATAATAATATTAGTTAATGTTATTAGGAGTATAATATAAATAGGACAGCATTATTTTGTATTTATTTATAGGATAACAAATAGGTAATTTACAAAAAATAAAAATATAATATCATAAACAAACAAAGGAATAAACTTTTTTTTGTTCCCCACTTAGAAATTGAGCCAGAAATGTCTGGATTCTTAAGACTTTCCGATTAATCTGATCAGAATCTGTTATTAAATAAATTTATTATAATAAAGTTTTCAATGTCAGTGAGATTTCATTAATCTGAGGAAAATTTCAGAAATCGACAGAAATCGATCAAAACCAGCTGCTGTACTGCTATAGCGCCCCCTATTGGAAAAGAGAAATAAAACTTTAAGGCGTCAGAAAACACAAGGCATGGTCACAAGATTAGAGACGCTCCCTCTAGCTGAATGAACAGAGCGCGTTACGGCAACACACGTGAGTCTGTATCCCACATGACGTCACACTGAACATCAGGCCTCGTGCTACAGATGTTTTTGAGGCAAAGTGAGTGTGCGGTTTTATACAGAAAGCAAACATTAAAGCTCTGTTTGTAAATTGAGATGAAGATCCCTGAAATGTTTGAGTGCACTACAGCAGGTCACTGGAACCCGGATTAAATCCATGCTGTACATGAGGATGTCTGGTGCCGTCGCTCACACAAGCAGAATTCAAATTAAAAACAACCCAGACAAGTTTTTAGAAAAGGGTTTTAAATCAACAAAACCGCAAACAAATGTTAAAACCTTACAGAAAACACGTCAAATACATTTATTTAAACATCCTCAGGACATACTTTATCTTATCTGATATACAAACTCCACACAGCTGAGTGGTGAGGAGGATGAGGAAGAGGGCATGGCTAAACTCCTGAAAACAAACAAAAAAAACATTCTCAAAGTTTCACATGTGATTCACAGGAAAAAAATTAAATCAAAATATAAAAATCTTCACTTTCTTTTCTCTTCTCTGCTGCGGTCTTACAGGCTGGAAAACAACACAACAACATGGCACCGAGGCCTGACCTTCGACCTCGGACCCCTGAGGTATACAGGTAAAAACTAAATTCACAATTCTGATGAAAATAATTCAGAGGAGAAGAGTGGCGTGTACTGAACACGACGGAACACCTGAGGCATCTGGGGTTAAACAGAAGTCCACCACCAACTATTAATTTATTCTTCAAACAAACTCACTGTTTTACAAACATTCATTCGTTTTTACTGACGCGGTGGCTGTGAAAAAGTCGGTGCATCCTATAGACAAACGTAGGAGTAAGATTTACATCATAACTCTTTCTCAGGCACTGTAAACCAAATCAAACTGAAATCTGATATAATCAAGTGCTTTAACTGATGTTTTTTTTTTTTTTTTTTGGGGGGGGGGGGGGGGGGGGTTTTTCCCCCCCTTTTTTCCCCCCCTTCCGTCCCCTCCCCTCCCCACCCCCCAATTTTTTCCTCCCCCCCCAAACAAAACA
>JBCNYH010000003.1:30539391-30560526 GCA_039654325.1 Tandanus tandanus
GGTGTGAATGTATATCGTAGCGGGTGAGTGGAGGTGTATATGTATATCGTAGCAGGTTGAGAGTTGAGTGGAGGTGTGAATGTATATCGTAGCGGATGAGTGGAGGTGTGAATGTATATCGTAGTGGGTGAGTGGAGGTGTATATGTATATCGTAGCAGCTTGAGAGTTGAGTGGAGGTGTATATGTATATCGTAGCAGGTGAGTGGAGGTATATATGTATATCGTAGCAGGTGAGTGGAGGTGTATATGTATATCGTAGCAGATGAGTGGAGGTGTATATGTATATCGTAGCAGGTGAGTGGAGGTGTGAATGTATATCGTAGCGGGTGAGTGGAGGTGTGAATGTATATCATAGCAGGTGAGTGGAGGTGTGAATGTATATCGTAGCGGGTGAGTGGAGGTGTGAATGTATATCGTAGCGGGTGAGTGGAGGTGTATATGTATATCGTAGCAGGTTGAGAGTTGAGTGGAGGTGTACATCGTAGCAGATGAGAGGAGGTGTATATGGTAGCAGGTGAGTGGGAGTGTATATGTATATCATAGCAGGTGAGAGGAGGTGTATATCGTAACATGTGAGTGGAGGTGTATATTGTAACAGGATAGTAGGGGTGTATATGTATTTCGTAGCAGGTGAGTGAGGGTGTACCTGTTGGTAGAGAAGGTGAGTTGTGAGTTGTGGCTGTGCAGAGCTTCACCACTGCTGTCGTGGAAGTGGACGGTGAATGTGAGGACGGAGCCAAGCGGGACAGCCGACAGCATCTCTCTGTTAGAAGTGTAGAAATCCGGAGTGGTGCTCAGTCTCAGATACGATACAGTCACCACCTGCACACATAACCATCTACATCAACACATCACAAAATACAAACACCACCAGCACAAAAACTATCACAAACACCACCATAAACACCCCCGGCACAAACACCGTCACCAACAGTATTATTGGTAGAAATCGGGCGTTACCTTCACAGCGAGGATGATGGTCTGGTTGACCCCAAAGCTCTCCTGAGCAGTGATCTGTAGCGACGCTGTGCCCGTCAGAGAACCTGACGTCAGATGTCCGTTATCATCCACATGGATCAGAGGAGCTTTATCAGGATAATCTAGAACCCGATACGACAGAGAACCTACTCCATCCCTGAACACGACATAGGAACATCAACAATTCATTAATTCAGCTTTAATCAATAAATTTATTATTTTAAAAGAACATTTACATCCTTATAAAATTTGAAGTGACTAAGTTCTCTGTGGTTCTTTGCACACAAGACTAATTGGGTTTTTTTTTTATTTACCGGTTGGTCTGAAGTTTTAATAAGGAGTTTGGGGACATTAAAATCTCCTCAGCCTGCACTTCAGGATTCAGCAACTGCAGTTTCTCATAAACCTGAGAAAAATGACAGAACCAATCCCCCCAGTTTAAGATGTGACATATTTTCTCCCGATGTAGACAATTTAAACAGAAAAAGTCAAAACCATCTGCTACAAAACCATACTGTGTTGCACAGTCACGACAGTACCACATACCTGGATCTGAATCTCATCACTCAGCTCCAGTTTATTGCCCCACATGTGGCCAGCTTCCGGAACTGTCGCTCGCACTACAACCTTCAACCCAGTGCGGCCTTTACTGCGGCCCGACACGCTCATGGCAAAGTTATGCTCGGCAGAAAGTTTAATGGAGGCCTGAGGGCGAGAAGAAAGATGAAAAGAGTCCAGCTAATTTGTTACAGACATGCAGGAGCAGCAGGAGAAATAGTCCCTCTGTAAAACTGGGCAACTGATCAGACAATTAAGAGTTCGAGCCCCAGCAGCCGGGCCCTTAATGCCCTCGCGTCCAAAAGAAGAATGAGTATCACTGTACGGGACATGTACAGGTGACAGTTAAGGTTCCTTTTGTTTGTTGACAGTTTGTTGCTGGCGTCTCTCCCACTTGCAGATGTGATCAACAATACGCTATATGAAAGACGTTACATTTACATTTACGCAACAATTTAAACTTCTTTTACAAGAACATAAACCAAGAAAAAATCTGTTTAAAGTATAACCTCACGCCAAGTCCCAATCATATTAAACTAAGATCTGTCTCATCCTCTACAGTCAAAGCCTCATCTTCCTTCAAGGCCAAGTTCATCTCAATGCATGTGCCTGTCTCAGTTGTATCTTCAGACCAGACAATTTGCATCTTTCTTCAAGACAAACAACAGTCCGTCTCAACAGAAAGCCCATCTCATGGACAATCGTGCCTTCTGACAAGCCAAACGCCCGTCTTTTCTGGCAAGCCGAGCTCCGTCTTTGCCATCATGCCACGCGCCATCGTTTTGGTCATGCCGAGTTCCGTCCACTGTTCAAGCCGAGCACCGCCTTCCATCCAGTAAGATTCCATTTGAAAGCAAGTCTTGTTTCAGATCAGTGCCATCACACCCTGTCTCGTCACACAAAGATCCGCCCAATCACGACCAAACCTGTCTCATGACAAGTCCCCTACTTACAATAGGATGTTTCCTACTGAACAGAGAACTTTGTATTTAGGACAAAATTTATAAAAAAAATGTAAAAAAATGACAGGTTTTGTGAACAATACATGACCGTCTCATTTAATTAGTAAGAATAAAAATAAATAACAAGGTTCTCATTATTATTTGAGCCAAGCTTCCCAAAATGCAAACAAAGCCTAGACATAAATGTGTTACATAACTCCTCTGGAAGGAAAATAAAAAGTTTATTAAGTGAGAGTCTCTCTCCTGGGAGTTCATTTGATAAATAAGTTCACAGGCGAAGCAGCCAAGATGTCTCTCTCTCTCTCTCTCTCTCTCTCTCTCTCTCTCTCTCTCTCTATACCATGCATAGCACAGACTATCCTAACAGTCTAAATCAGAGAGCTGTATTATAATATCGTCCTCATGTTCCCTCACCTCAGAGTGGCGCGTGTGGACATCCAAGATGTGTCTCTCTCTCTCTCCCTCCCTCCCTCTCCACCATGCATAGCACAGACTATCCTAACAGTCTAAATCAGAGAGCGGTATTATATCGTCCTCATGTTCCCTCACCTCAGAGTGGCGTGTGTGGACATCCAAGATGTCTCTCTTGGTTACACTCCAGTGGAACGTGAGTCCTGGGAAGGCGTTACCAAAGGAGAACGGAGTCTCGCTGCTCGTTAGACCCATCACATACACCGGCATCTATAGCCAGACAATAAATGAATCTTAAAAACTCAAACGACACAAAATCACAGTTTAACAAAAGTGTTTAAAATTGAATATAAATTAAAATGGCCTGAGTTTATGGATTTGTATTCTTATTAAATTATATAAAACACATTTTTAATAACCACAGATCTTCCTGTCATTCTTAAAAATGAGCGTATAATTAAACCCTAATATATTTAAATGATATAATTATGCTTAAAATTCAGAGAGTCATAGATTAGGGTGTTTAAAATTTTTAAACTAATTTTAAAATTATTAAATAATTCCTGATTGGGATTACATACAGTACAAGCTCAATTTTTGAGCTTAATAAATAGACCATGGTTGTCACTGTAAAGTTAAAATTGTGTTTTATGTAATAATGTAAGCATGCACCAACATTAGCATATTCATGCATATTCATATAACCTAGAATTATTTCTGAGGATAAAGGGTGCGGAAGTTGTTTAGATATTTAGTTTTGGGGATGTTCAAAATACTTTAAACATACTTTACAGAAGTTATTTTTCATGGTTGGAAATATAATTTAATACTATATAACTACATAATGAATGATAATAAATAAATAGGGCATGTGGATTCGGACACACAGTTTTATAAACATAAGTCTCACTGTAGTACAGTATTTAAATGCTATATCATTGCTCCACCTACAGTCAGACTCCAGAGCGAATATGGAAGTAAATAAGAGGGGTCGGTTACCACGGTGCCAGTCTTCATCCTAGTGATGGGTGCTCGGATTCGGACACCCTTCAGCTGCACCACCTCCACCTCCACTTGATCCTGTGAACATCACCACAGTTTACTTTGGAAAACACGCTCACCAATTCAAAATCGGGTCAGATGTATAATGTGATAAGGAAACGTGGGCCGTTACCTGTGAGATCACCACCAGTTTGCCACTTTCCGTATCAACAGCTTGGACGACTCCTGTAACAGTCATATTGCCCACGGCGACCCCCCGTACCAGACCAATGCTGTTAACAGAGGCGATGCTGGAGTCGCTTAAAGAGAACTGAATGTTGGACTGAGGCTGCGGACCGCCTTCTGATGTGATCTGGAAATCACAATAATCATTATTAATTTATAAGTACAGGAACAACAATTTGTCTCGGTTTACGTTCGTATTTACACATATTTACTCACTGACCTGCATCACAGCCCCAATAATCAGCGTAACTTTTCTCGGGAGCAGCCGGAAAGGTGGAAAAACCTAAATGAATAAATAATAATCAAATGAGGGAAATTCGAAGTATTACGATGTTAAATCTGTAAAGTGGCGAGAGGTTTTACCTCAATTTGCTGGGGTGCAGATGAGATCATTCTCCCGTTTTTATCAGTCACCACAGCAGAAATACTCGTCTGACCGATCACCATACCTCTGACCAGGAACGTTGCCGTGTCCTTCTCAGAATACTCCGAAAAATGTCTGCATAAAAAGCAAACAATTTTTATTTACACCAAAAAAGGACAAAAAAAGTAAAAATGAGTTTAAAAGTTGATGCCAAGCATTATTCTTATACTCACTGCAGAGACACTATGGATGACGCAGGTTTTAGTTTCAGATTCATCTGAGAGAAATATTTGGCAAGAAATGGCTTTTTGTTGTCGTCCAAAACTCGAACGTATGCTCTCACAGACTTCCCGATCTCCACCTAACAGTAGAGTAATGATTATTACATTAAATGATATCTACTGGTTGATATCATCCTGAATCTTGCAAATCCAATGCTGATGTCGTCTGTTCAGTACTTCTCTATTTAAAAGTCATGAAGCTTAAAAACACCACATAAATGTGCCCTGGCCCCCGACCTTGAGAGGGAATCTGTGCAATACAAATTTTTACATATATTCTCCCCTCTCCCTCCTTGACCCCTTGCAGTGGGTGGAGTCCTGTATAGAATTGCATTGAAGTTACACTTCAGCAATAAATCCCAGCAATCATTGATAAAATAAACAAGTGCTTTTTTTTGTCGCCCCCTGTGGTACAAACAGGAACTGACCAAGACACTGAAAACTAGATTTACTTTCATTTCTGTAATAAAATAGCCTCTGATAGATATTTACAAACATTGTGTGTGTGTTCGTGAGATAGAGAGAGAGAGAGAGAGAGAGAATAAGGTGGTATGATGAAGTGAAGTTACAGTATAAAGCCTAACGCTAATCTAGCAGCTCATGGTCCAGCGTACAGTTGAAATGAGATGCTGTTTAGGGAATTTTGGATAAGAAGCGCAGCAGCTGGAGCACCATCTAAAGATATTTCTGGAATGTGAGTGTCAGATCTACTCCTCACCTTATCCACCACACGCACGTAAACCTCCAAAATGTCAGACACGTGGACCGTGGCTGTGGCAGGGGCAGGAAAGGTCAAGCAGAGGTCATGAACCATAACCTGGACGACACCAGGGCGCAGTGGAACCACCTGTAAGATGTTTGGGAACATGAGAAGAACAGATGAACTTTATGGTAACTTCATTACAGGGTCTGTGAGATTCGTGTTTAGGTTTTACAGAAGAAATGGATCACTGCAGATAAGACTTTAATCCAAAAAAATAAATAAATAAAAATTTCAAAAAAAGGTTTTATTACTGCAACCCAGTTACTGACAAAGAGCAGCAGTTCCATCATCATGCCAGCTGACAGGAGATAAACCCACCTCAGCAGTGCCCCGAGACTCCTGAAACTCCACATTAGCGATTCCCCGAACACTCGCATTGACGAAGAAATAACCCGAGCCTTCACGCAGAGAGAGTTCAGCCTGACACACAACAACACAATCATTCATTAACTGATGCACAGAATAAAAAAAAAGAGAAAGTAGGTCATAAACAAAGGCAAAGAACAAAACAATGAAGAACAAACAACAAAAGAATAAAATATTACAAAACTACTATAAATATTAAGATACTGATGGGTGTGCAGAGGGATGGAGTGTGTTAAATGAATTTCCTGAATTTCTCTCAGGATCAGTGAAGTTTCTATCGATCTAAATGGAACACTTACCCGAACATCAGGGTGATTATAAATGGAGACAGACTGAGGGGTCACGGTCACGTCCTCAACCAACAGGAGATCCAGTGTAGCAGAGACCACCGTCAGAGCCTCAAACTGTGTGAGAGAGAGTGAGAGAAAGAGGGAGAGAATAAGAGATTAATTTCACCTGGTCCAAAACTCCTTCCTGTTCCCGATACAGAATGCACTAGGTCATTAATAAGGTTTGGATGAATGAATCCACATCATCTCTAACTTCATCTTCTTAATATAATAGTACAGGATGATATTTAACCCTGAGCATTACAGCTTTGCTCATAAGGTATAAATGGGTTATAAAGCATCAGTAATGTTTATTTTAATCCTCGAGCAGATGTGACAGAGGTCTAATGGAGGTGTTTGTGTGATGGACGTTACTCTGCACAGCTTCACCGTTTCTGCGGCTTTCTCAGAACTCTTAACCATCACTTTGTTTTCTATTGTTGAGAGCCGTTGCCAATAGCAACCAAGGAGATGAGGTCTGATCGCGTGTCTGCGGTGACAAAACACCACACACACACACACAGCTTCCTCCACCGCTTGAAAGGAAATGAAAGCAAACTGATGTAGAGCATGGAGATGGAAGCTGTGGTGTGTGTGAGTGTGTGGACTAATGATCGACAAAAACACACACACTTACCCCAGGCAGAACAGCCGCTTTCTCCAGGTGAGATGTCTGATAGCCCAGTGCACTCACAGTGATGGCAGCCACGCCCGACTCATGATGAACAACCACCGTCTGACGTCCTGTACATCAAAAATATCACACACACACGCCTTAACACACACTCTACAAAGAATAACGCTCATTCAAAATAATATTACACTGCCTTAACACATATTACTCTCACACACTATTATTAATTACATTAGATTTTTATGAACTATCTAACAGGAGAACCCAGCAATACTCTGGGTTTATATGATTGTGATATAGAGAACCCATTGGTACCATGGAGTTTCCTCTGCTTGGTGTTGGCCTCCTCAGTGATGTACAGATCCATGGGTTTATTGGACTCGATGCTGGCCAGTGCTGCTTTGGACGATTCCCACGTCACACTCAGAGAGCTGAAGTTATCAAACGTCCTGCCCTGCTGGTCAAACGCCGCCACATCCAACTCTGGGTTCCGGTAATTAGACACGGGAACCTGAGGGACAAGAACCAGTACACAATAAAGAAATCTCTGAAGAGAAAGAAAAACAAATTATTAATGGAGAGGACAAAAGAGGATAAGAGAAAAGGATGGGGGGGAGACAAGAAAAGGAAAACAGGACAAAGAATGCAGGACAGAAAAGAGAGGACAATGTGGCCATAGTGCAGAGAAGAAGAGGGACAGGACAGGGAGGTGAAGAAAGGACAATGACAACTTTGAACAGACAAGAGCCCAAAAATCATAATCTGTCCCACATTCAGAGGACAAGTGGGGAGAGGATGAGATGAAAGAAAGAAGAGCTAGAGAAAGTACCAATTGTTTGTTGTGCTGCAGAAGGGGACAGGACAAGTCGAGGTTTGCGTTGGTGTAGACGGGGACGAGCGCCAGGCGTGATGGAGGAGCGCACACAAACTTCACCACCACTGGTTCTACCGCCGGGAACGGATTAGTAAGAGTTGGCCGATTCCCCACCGTCACAGCCAACACCTGGGGGCATGCAGCAACACAAAATACATCAGTACACACTCACTCACCCACAGAGACGTGTACATCGATCACAAGAGGATAACAAAAGATTATTTCTCACCTGTTCCCCGAGGGCACGGCATGACGCTGTGACGTGGTGACTGAAGTAGTTGCGTGATGCCGGACCTGTTATCGTTAGTGTGACGCTGTTCGGATCCTCAGCTGTCAGGTTTCTGAAAAACTTTGAAGGTTCGAGAATCCACGGCTTCGGGCCTCCCTCAAACAGCATGTCTTTAGAGGAACCGAGAGTAACGAGAGCAACGGAGACCGGATCCACAGTCTGAGGGTGAGGAGAGGATGAAGACTATGAGGACACTAAGCTGACTCTATAATAATTGTTAAGTACTAACTCAATATTTAAAAATAAATATTATTAACTCAATACTTATTCTCCTAAATAAACTCTAAACTAGTTAAACGTTCTTTTTTCTCTGGAGACTGATCTTCTAAAATGAACCATATTCTCATTGCGGGGCTAAATTAATTATACTGTGAATTAAGCACTTCTGAAAATTTTTCTGATTAAAGTCTCAGGCTGGAGTTACTGATCTCCCAGTTTAAAAAAATTTAAAAGTGTGTAGCAGCAGGACTCACACGGAGGGGCGGGTACGCTGCGATGGTGATCTTGGCGTTCAGGTGGACGTTCCCGTGTGTGTAACTGACCAGCAGGTTTGTATAACCTGGAGATAAAGCCTGGACACGCACACCACTGCAGTGCTGCTGACCAGGGGGAAGACGCCCTGCACACACACACACACAGTGCAAAGGTTTGTGCATACATATCTTATAGAGGGATTTTAAGTTTGTTCGAATTTTTTTTTAAAGAAATCCTGTTACAGCATACAGCCTTAATTCAGCGCCCCCATCCCTCTCTGATAATGTTAATAGCACCGAGCTTAAAATCCTCGTGAGTGTGGTTATGTCTCACCCTGCTGCAACTGGAATACCCCATGATTTTCCATCTGGACCTGCAAATCAAAGTGTGAGCAGTCGCTCAGCATGACCCTTTCTCCAGCTCCAGAGCTCAGCTGGCCGAAAATACGCAGCGGAAGCTCCAGAGTGAGATTCACCCGAGCCTCCACCACACACGGTGCAAACTCCATCTTTACAGGCTCGATCACATACACCTACAACACACACACAGTCCTCAAGATGTCAGAAAACACAATAATATATAACATAACTTGCAGTAGAATCATCATTACTAACTCCACCCAGTGAAATACAGAAACCACGATGATGTAATCATCCAAAACACACACCCAAAGTAAAAACAGGAAGTGTGCGAAAAGTAAAATTTAAAAAAAAAAAAGTTTGATATGGAAGCATAATAATAAAATAATCGGCACTACAAGCAGCGATGAGGGGGGCCAAGAAGGACAACAGGGCATCATTACAACTAGCATCATTACCATAGAAGCTTTGTGTTGCTTGGCTATATGCACTCGGGCTTCATTTCTGTCTAGGCTGAGATATGATCTCACTTCCTGTTTGGCGAATTCCCTGCTGTATTCAATAGGTTGTAACGGAAGTATGCGTCTGAAAATAAGAATCTGGTGATCACCAGAATTTGGTGAAGATTGGACAAAATTTTTGATCTTGGGCAGTGGTGGCCTAGTGGTTAAGGCGATGGGTTACTGATACAAAGGTCAGCGGTTCAATCCCCACTATCACCACTGTTGGGCCCTTGAGCAAGGCCCTTAACCATCAATTGCTCAGTTGTATAAAAATGATAATTGTAAGTCGCTCTGGATAAGAGCGTCTGCCAAATGCTGTAAATGTAATGTAATGTAATGATCTGGGAAATTTTTTTTTACTCCCTTAGAATCCACCCCAAAGTTTGTTACAGTAAAAAATAAAGAATATAATAAAATATATATAAAAATAAAGTAAAAACGTAAAAATGTTTATTACTAAAGTCAATATAGGGAAAAAACTAAACTAACATTATATTATATATATAAAAATGCCTATTTTCTGTATAAAGGTTTGTCTGTCTGAAATAATAAAAATAAATAAATAAATTAAAAAAAAAAAAAACAGTTTTACACATCCAAACCCCAGATATTTGGCATCACTGAATATGCAAATTTATGCAAAATTAATCAGATTTTGCTTGTAACTAATTTTCAGTTAAAGTTCTCACCTTCATCTCTCCGTAATGCAGTGGGTTCCACATGTCGTGCGCGTACACCGTACTCACACCGATATCACGCACCGTCGACATCATCCCCTTCACCGTAACTGTAGCGACGGCTGTGTCTGAGGAAGACCAGGTAAAGTTTCCGCTTCCTCCACTCGCCTGGAACACAGACGCTAAATCACTCCAGGGACTCAGTCAATCAATCAATCCTGATTATGAACTAGACCTTAATTTACATTAAATATTTTATGATCTTAACTTCCTATAAACCACCTTTAATAGTAAAATACCAGCTTTTTAACTGTCTGTTAATAATCTACAATAAACAGTAATACAGTAATAATAACAATAATAATAATAATAATCTAAAATAAAATAAATATTATAAAATAATCTAAAATGCATACAGAAATGTTAAAAATAAATATAGAAAAAGAAATATTTTGCTTAAAACATCGGCACATACAGAGAATATTGTTAGTATTCGTGCTTTTAGAAATATTACAAATATTAGAAGTGCATTATTTAAAAATGCATATTATAAATATACTATAATTATAAAAACATGTTTACAAATATCAAAATGCAGAATTAAAATTAGAAACCATTTTTAACAAATAGTTTTAATTTTTTTTAATCACAAACAGATGTTAAATCTAGATTTACTTATATATTTGAATTATATGAGAAATAAAATAAAAGAAGACTGAAAATTCTAGGACGCACTTTGATGGTGTACTGATACGCTCCTTCTTTTGGTTGCCATGGGAATGTTAGGATGGAGGGACTGAGGACGATGGGGTTGTAAATTTCGACATCCTGTTCGTTCCTCACTGGAACAGGAAGTGTGTGTTTGGTTCCTCTCTGAGAGCAGGAGATGAAAAGAACGGATAAGTACACACACACACACACACACACACACACACACACACACACACACACACACAGGGACCCCCTCAAAACATACACACACCTGATCAACGACAGCCCTCAATATCGCCTCGATGAGTGTCTGTCCATTCTTCACTGCTTTCACACGGTGGTACGAGCCATTCAGGGACGACTCCAGAACCTCAAAGTACTCTTTAAGGAAGGTGGGTTCTATCCGGACGTTCTGTTAGAACATACGAGTGTAAATAAAAAATAATAAGGAAAAAAATCTCACAGCTATAACTGCGTTTTTTTAGTGGTAAATTTTAGGGAAATTTTAAAACCAGGTGAGGGTACCAATGAATGAATGACTGTTTTTTTCCCGAATATGTAAAAAAAACAAAAACAACAAAAAAGAAAACCAACCCCAAAATATATAACTTACATCTGATAGATAAATCTTGTTGCTGGACTTGTCGAACACTTCAATGAAAATCTCGTAGGTTCTTCCAGTTTCCAAAAACCAGCGTTCTCCGGGGTTTATCTTAAACACTAATACAGCGGGGGGAAAAGAGACAAAATATAATAATAATAATAAAAAAAAAAAAAAAAAAAACACACCAAAAAACCTAAATCAATATATAATCTATATCAAACAGCATCAAAACCTGCAAATTAAATAATAACTTGCAGTTTATACTACTAAAATAATGGGGGGTCAACTTTAAGAAAATAAATTATTCAAATACGCAAATTCAAATCAAATTCAAATCCAAAAAGTCTCCTCACACTGAACAAATTCGAGACTTTACTGAACTGTGAAAATAAATAAATAAATAAATAAATAAATGTAATTACTGAACATCTGGGTTAAACCTACGTTTTTAAATAAACATTAGGTAACGTATGTAATATGTGGTTCAAATTATTATTTTTTGCTTGTTTTTAAATAATTAATGTTGATTGCAATTCACATTATTTAGATTTATTTATAAAATTATGCACCAGAAATTTGAAGATTAATTTTATTGTAAACTTTTTTTATGTAAAAATGTAAAATCATTTGAACATAAATGGATGTCTTCATCTTCAGATGTAAATAATTTTAAATATGAATTTTTTTTTTTATACATCATACCAAAAATTAATTTCAGGCAGTATAATTTTTTTCATTGGTACAAAAATTTTTTCAACAGTATTAAATACTTTTAAATTCTTTATTTAATTAAATGCATATACAACTTCAAATCAAAGCACAAAAACCCAGATATCACATTGCAGAACTCAGATTCACTACCTCTGGCACAAAATTAACTTTTAAAATTAATTAAATAATGAGAACTTTCTACTAACCTAGGTATCCGGGTTCCACGACATACAGAGTGCTGTTTGGAAGACGGGACACTCCCTTCATACCCAGAGCTCAACATTGAGTTAAGGTACAAGCGGTTCATCTCATTAACACGTAAACACTGTGTTCACCAAATATACCAATAGAAACTATTATTTCTATTTCTATAAAACATACACATAAAAAATAAATTGGAAAATCATCATTAATTAATTAATTACATAGGGTTCTTTTTACATTTAAAACAAAAGTATTCTTAGTAAATTATGCACTAAACATGTTTAGCATGGATAGCTAACCAACATTAGGCAGGTTTTGTTGGTAGTCATCATGGTAACTTTTAAAGAAATTCTAAATTAGATTAACAAACATTAGCACTAATATGGACTATTATGGATGATCAGATGAAAATACGATTATTCATGAATATTCATAGTTCTTTGCATTTTAATGAGAATAAAGGTGTGAGTAAAAACATCACACAATAACAAACATTGTTTTATAATAGCACACCTTTAGGAGGATTTAAACACTTAAACAAGGTTAATGCACAACAAGCTGCTCTGTGTTCAAACGACTGATTCACTCGTTCCGCTCGATGGAGCAGTAAATAGGAATAAATGAGTTAGTGCTGAGGAGTCGCTCAGGGTGATAAGAGATTGATTAGAGCCACAACGGCAGCTGAAAAAGCAGTGAAATTCGTACCAGGTCAGGAGCTGTTGTTGTGCTCCGTATTGAAGGAGGAAGTCATAAAAGTTCTGCACGTTTGCATTACAGAGCTTTTACACATTACCTGTCAGAGGTACACATCTGAGTTTCATTAAAACTCTGTAACACAATTTCATCAATCAATATTTAATTAAATGAAACATCTTACTGCAGTATTTTCTGCTTAGACACACATGTATTTTTGCTTCTCCGTGTATTTTTTCGTGAACTCATAAACCTCATGTAAAAGTTGGCCTCTGTGTGTGCGGAGTGTGTGCAGCGTGAAGGATACTCTTGTGATCCAGGACGATATTGGTGTGTCCTTGCTGCAGGGCATGGACCGTGGAGGTGCTGGGATCGAGCTGGGCCACCGGAGAATATAAATCTCCTCCCGGAGCCACGACGCTGTTCTTCAGCTGGAGCTCATACTGATCACATGGCATGGAGAGCTCTGAGAAACCAACACATCCCCATCAAATATTACCAAACATCAGCATGGTCTTCAAACACAACGCTTTATCTCCTCTAAAATACACACCTGCGATCTTTCTCTGCCGGATTTTCTGCACCTTGTACTTGATGGAGGTTCCCGCGAGCAGGTAAACATCGTAGGCGGGACTCAGGAGGATATTCTCCAGAATCAGCAGTCGCACCTCAGCAGCTCCAACATGCTGTAGAACATCAGAGGAACATCATCCAGCTGCTTATTGCATGGCATCAAACTTAATTAATTCTCAATACAAACAAGCTGAAATGTAGGAATTAAAATAATCATTAAAATAGAATTATGACATAAATGGAATTTTATTACCTCAAACATGATTAATAGTTTTTTTTTTTAATTTAAGGAAAAGTGATTGAAATGTTAAATGGCTTACATTAATTTATTTATTTACCCATCTTTGCAAATGGAATATAAATATTAAGTAAGAATTAAAGTAAGAATTTTCAAAACCGGATGTTATTAAATTAATTTTGTTTCCGGAATCTTACCGTGTATAAGAGGCTCAAATTAAAATATTAATTAAGTAAAAGCTTTTTAATGTAATAAAATACTCATTAATATCTAATACAGGTACGAAAATATTCACTACTAATTAAGTACACACTTATCAGTATCCAAATTAAACATATTAAATGTTCATTATGTAGTAATTAATATTCGCTAGAGACTAATACTAATAATAAATATTAATTACACAATCATTATTATTCATTGTTGGCTCATCAGGTCACTATAGTTTAATTATAATTCATTATAAACTCATTAATATTCATTACATATTCAACATTCATTACAGACAAAAATATTGAATTGTATGCAGTGATTGGACCAGAGAGCTGACTTAGGACTCAGATCATATTGAACTGTAACGCCTGTATATAATCTTGGACTGTATTATTATTATTATTATTATTATATCATATTATTCTCTTTTAATAAATGATTTATTGTACATAAGTGAATGAAAGAATGACACAGCTTAAACACTGCTGAATAAGGGTGGGAATTTAGGAGAGATTGTGTACCGTATATAGAGGCTCCTGGATTTTAGCTTTCAGTTTTGCTTGGCCAGTTTTAATCCCAGACACCAGAATGATATCCCCCTGCTTCCCCACTCTCTCCATCTCCGAGATGTAGTTTGGCGGTGTGTAGGTCGACTCTGAGAACTTCAGGACTCTTGGGGACACATTAACATGAGTGGTTTTTAAATTAAAATAATAATAAACTGTGTGATCACAAACATGTCTGTGGGAGTTTAATTCCTCTGATAAACTTCCACTTTAAACTAAACTACAATGTCTGGAGATCTGAGTGAGAGAGAGAGAGAGAGAGAGAGAGAGAGAGAGAGAGAAGGATAGAGTCCTTACCTCAGCGAGCTATAAGAATCTGGGAAGGTGGCCGTCTCTGTGTCCTTCACCAAACTCCAGTCGAATACCAGACCAGCAAGTGTACTGAACGTGTTTCCTGCACAAACACAATTTATTATCATTGAAAAATAAAAATATGAACAAATAAAACCAAAAGAATGTTCCCACTCAAGTCGGAATGATACAACCAAAAGAACACATCAGGTTACTCTCTCACTCTCTCTTACACACACACACAAAACCCTGCAAAGCTGGCAATACCCCTCAGCCCACGCACCGCATTATAAAACGTACACCCAGTCCCAAGATGGACACCAAGAATGATGATGATGATCGGTGATGGCATTCAAGATGAACGCAAATTCAAGGTGGCGGATGGTATTGGAAATCGCACCGTAACAAAAATCGATAGTTTTTTTTTTTATTATAGTGTGGACTGTGTCTATAGTGTGGAGTCCATCTGTGTACAGACGGATGGACAGCGCAAATAACGACTGAAAAAAAATATATGTATTTATTATTTTAAAATAAATATTAAGAGCAAAATTAACAGATCAGCAGCTGCTTCCACATTAAGTTTTTTATTATTTAAATAAATTTTAAATTAATTAATTAAAAAAGCCGCCCCAAAAAAATCTTACATTTTAGCTAAATTTAAAGATTATTTTAGATTAAAATTTAAAATTCAAAATTAAGATAAAAAGCTTCTTCAGAGTCAGATTGTAATTATGTTTTATGTATTTAATAAGCATTAATAAGATTTCATTGGAAGTTGAGTTTTATATTTATTTTAAAAGTCTTCACTAAAATAATTTTTAATTGGTAATCATAACATCACAAAAGTTATTATTTATTTAAATATATAGTTGATAAAAAGTTATATTTACAACATCTCAGAGAAGTGTACTAGAACATAAACATTTACAATAATAAATTTTATAATTGATGAACACACACATATATAGTTTAAAGTCACAATAAGTAAAATACTGCACGCACACATACGCGCACACACATACATTGTTTAAAAGAAGTCAGAATAAGTTGAATACTGGACGGACACACGCACACACCCCTGTCTGGCTAAACAGGTTTATATGTGTTTGTGGTAAAGCCTGTAGCTTGTCAGTGTTGTTTTAAACAGTAATTTTTAGTTTCCTCTTAATCACTGTCGAGTAACAAAGGCTAAACACAATACATGCACGTGCACACACTCACACACTCTTTTTCTCTCAAACACACACACACACCCTGAGGCATCAGCTAAAATCCCTGGCTTCAGGTCCCACTTTTGCACAGAGGGGTGTACGAGTCGGGTCATGTGACCCCCATAATGAGGATACGGTAACAAATTAATAATTGATTTATCAATTATTTTGACAATTGATTAAGATTTCATTTTTAATTATCCATTAACTATAATCAATAAATAATAAGCATAACTGACATTTAATCAGTTAACATTTTACTTACGCTCTCAAAAATATTTATTTTACAAATTAAACTTGACCCTCATTAAAGATAAAAACAAACAAACAAATTAATGTAAAGAATAAGAGGCATTTGTGAGTAACAGAAATATGAGATCATCAGTAAAGTTGAGCTGAATGTTGTGAAGCTTATTTACGAATGGAGTTTATTTATATATTTATACTCAAATGTATAAATCTGACATCAAACAGAGAGCAGAAAATATTCTAGAGAGCGACAGGAACCAGGACTATGATTCATGTTTATATTACAGTATGTATATTTATTTTACTATTATATTATTATATTTAGTTTTAATAAATAAAACATGTCTTAATAAGAATGTACATAGAAGGATTAAAATATTTTTAATACACGAGGAACATCTGCATTAACCTGAAATGCTTTAAAACTAAATTATGTCTATTTCAGCATTCAGTGTGTTTGTGAAAAAGATTGTGTCCCCACCCTCTGAATCCAGTGCATTGACTGTCAGCTCCAGGGGCGAGTCCTCCAGGTGGAGCTCCCGCGTAGTGGAGACGATCTGAATCTCGCTGATTACGTCAACGATGGCATCACAGTGTAACACCTGCCCTGTCACTGAAACACAACAGAACGTTAACGGGTTGAGCTGATAAGGGGGTATTGGGGGTGGGTGGGAGTATTTCAGTAAAGAAATACTTTATTTTATACCTTACCTACATCCTCAGCTAGAATGATGCTGGTAAGGCGCGAGAGCTGAGTGGAGCGAGCCTGCAACACGGCTCTCTGAGAACACTGACGCGCGTCCATGTCAACAGATTCAACACTCGCTACCTCGGGTCTGTTTGACGACCTGCGAACACACGAAACCAGATCAACAAATAACGTACGCGGTTTCTATAGAACCCATTGTGATGTAATGAGGCTATGTTTTCCATTGATCCTTTCTCTCTCTCTCAGCTTTACGTTACCAAAAACTTGTAAATTACTCGAAGCATAAAATCCTGAAGATTAACTTACAACTTCACCTCCGACAACTCCTTATAGAAATAATAACTAAATAAACATATTTCTAATTATAGAAAACATCCCGGTTTGCGGTACCCATTCCCGTGGACGAACTCCTAGTCTAGAAACAAGAACATATTCACATCAGCATCTCTATTACTGTATATCATTAGATTCGTGTCTGTCGAACTACAGGGATATTAAATCATTTGTTTGAGATGATTTGGATCAGACAAGTCGGTAATCAGAATACGTCTGCATCTGATGTACGAGTGTTTCAGTGGCACAGGAAGTGAGGTGTGACACAGGAAATGGGGTCTGGCATGCGGGCGCCCACAATCCCGAAGCCAGTCGTTACCTCGCACAGCCCAGGTTTCAGGCGTGTTCAGAGAGCATTACATGGTCGAACATGGAGGCTTGTCTATTTTGCAGCATCATGTTTATGTTTTTTTTTTTTTAAATATTATTATTATTCACTTCACATAATTGTTCATGTAATGAACGTCACTTTCTCTTTACCATCTGTAGCAGCCTCCAGTGGCCTCGAGGGTGAAGTTAATCTTGGTGCTCCTGGCTAAAGGGAGCAGGACTTTGGGGATGTTGAGTTTAGCAGCTTGACTGTGATGAGAGAAACCGGAAGTCAGGAGCAGCAGCAGAATCACACACCGGAACTCGAGTTCTGCCATCAGGTGTCCGTTTCATTCACTTCAGTCTGAGGAAAAATAACTTCACTGATCTGCAACACACCAAGTGGGGCGAGAGAGAGAGAGTCGAAATAAATGAAACATACACGTAAAATTATGTGAATTAATAATCACAACCCCGTGAGGGGGAAAAAACCCCTCTGAAGTTTCATTGTGACCCCGCGCGCGCTCGTGCAAGCACCAGCGTGACTTCACTCATTCTCGCGCTTCGTAACGTTATTCACTCTCACACACATACACACTCTCAACAAATTACCTCACACCAACACACATTTACCTCAGCGACTCACAGACAAGATCAAATTTTTTATCTAACCATTAACAATTCACACATACTCCCTCTCACGCGCTCGCCTCTTTTTCACCACTACAGTCGCATGGAAATACCCGCCATTGCGTTGCTTGCCCACCAAACAACGCGGTTGCGGTGCACTTTGGGATATACTGGCCGTCGCTCAAACCGAGGCCGAATTCCAATATGGCGCCTACTGCCTTTAATATAGGTGTAAAAGAACCAGCTCGTGCGCCCTAGCTAGTGCCCTAGATAACGAGCAGGAAACGATTTGGTACTCGGCACATGGAGATTTGAATGATTTCCTTTCATAATGAAAAAAGGCAAATTAATTTATTTTAAACTTTTAGTTTACTGAGGAAAAGTATTTATGTCATTTATAACTACGTGTACATACAAAAAGATATAATGTCAGTTATTAAACCGCAGTACAAATACTGGATAATATTGAAAAAATCAATTATTATTATTATTATTATTATTATTATTATTATTATTATTATTATTATTATTATTAAGTCTTTCTTATTATCTGAATAGTTATTTATAAATCTTTCTTTTTTCCCCCCCTCTTTTTTTTTTTTTTTCCAGTTGCCCCTAGAGGTCAGTATGAGTCGTTATATCATTAGTAACATCTTTTAATATGTTATCTGTGTTACATCACTGAGGGAAAAAACACTAATTCATTACACTCATTTGCCAAAAGCTTAATCCTACAAGGGTCACAGGGAGGCTGGAGCCTATCTCAGCCAACTCTGGGTGAAGGCGGGGTACACCCTGAACAGCTCACCAGTCCATCACAGGGCAACAAACACAACCATTCACACTCACACGTCAGGGCAACTTGAAACAGCCTTATGCGCAATGTGACATAATGTGTCTTTGTGGGAGGAAACTGAAGTACCCGGAGGAAACACACGCGAGCATAGGGAGAGCATGCAAACTCCACACAGAAAGGCCCTCGCCGAGCCTGGGACTGGAACCCAGGACCTTGTGGCTCAGAGGCAGACATTCTAACCAGGGGCTAACCCTCCAGCACTAATTCATCAGGGATTAAAATGTGGGATTCTTATTCACTTTTTTTTGTCTGAACCAAGCGGTTTTATTTTAACAGCTGTAGCAGTTCTGGGATGTGAACTCACAACCTTGTGGTTACGAGAATAAAGCCTAAAAGATCAGTGTGAAGAAAATGCAGTGAATCGCTTACATTTACAAAAAAGCTGGAAGTCTCTGAGGAAGAAACATGATTAAATACAGACTAACAGTTATTACACAGCGCTGAAGTTCTGCTCGGTGTTAATTAGAGCAAAGCGTCACAACTCCAGTCCTGATGATATCCAACAAGACGAAATCAAGATGTGAGTGAAATGGAGACTTTCAGCTGTAAAAATGATATTAACTGATTAGGAACTGCAGCCATTTTTTAAACATAGTCCCTTTATTTTCATTGGGTCAAAAGTCAGCGGACAATTGAGTGATAAACTGTTTCATGGCCAGGTGTGTTTTCTCATCCTTTCATGACAGGTTAAGTGAATACAAAGTTTAGAATTAATTCCAAGTGTTGAGTTTGCATTTGGCAGCTGTTTATGGGAAGTCTCAATATATGTTCCAAAGACATGCTAATGCAAGTAAAGGAGGCCAAAAAAAAATGAACACACCTGTCAGATGTATTGCAGAAACTTTAGGAGTGATCAAATCAACAATTTGGTACATTTTAAATAAAAGGGTTAAACTGGTGAAGTCAGATAAAATTCTGAATAAAATAAAACTTGGCACAAATATAATTCATACGTGATTCTGTTTACATGCATCAAAATTAGTGTGCGCTCATACAAAAGAAAGAATACCACGCCATGTGTTCATATGCAAATTCAACAATCACATGACTTTTCACTACTTTTTTCATGACAGTGTCGTTCCCCTCTGTTGGAGTAATTGCTGCTTTTTAATCTCAACACACATAAAAAAAAAAATCATGAAACAGAGCAACCTAATAGAAACAGATATAAACCATGCAAACTTTTATTAAGTTCTGGTTTAATTTCCTTTGAAACATGTTGAAACCTAACATTTCTTGCACCCAGATAGGAATTCATTTTTTTCACTGATTAGCAGGTGCATTTTTAAACTATCAACAATATAATAAAATAATTTTTATCATTAGCACATTTTGTGAGTTAAGTTTCTTGCTCTATTTTGCCCCCTAGTGGAATAAGAGCTCTTGTGCATTCATTAATTTGCAGAACAGCTTTATCCCACATGCAGGGTACACCCTGAACAGTTCTCCAGTCAACCACAGGGCCAACACACACACAATCATTCACACTCACACTCACACCTAGGGTCAATCTGGAACAGCCAATTATCCTAATGTATATGTCTTTGGACTGTGGAAGGAAAACCAAAGTAACTGGAGGAAACCCACACAAGCACGGGGAGAACATTCAAACGCCACACAGAAACACCCCCGCCAAGCCTGGGACTCTAACCCAGGACCTTCTTACTGTGAGGCGGACATGCTAAATACTACACCACCGTTCCGTCCAACTCTTGTTTATTCATCCATTCATTTTCTGAACTTATATGATGGATTGGATGAAACCCTTCACTGGACTGGTCCTGGCCTATGAGCTGCATGTTTCTCTCTTCTGTTCTAATTTATGGATTAAGAAAAAACAATAATAAACAATTAAAAAAAACATTAAGCATTAAATTGGAACTGTATAGAAGAGCTGGTAATTAACTGTGTTTGTGTGTGTGTGTGTGTGTGTGTGTGTGTGTGTGTGTGTGTGTGTGTGTGTGTGTGTGTGTGTGTGTGT
>JBCNYH010000003.1:30730156-30740718 GCA_039654325.1 Tandanus tandanus
ATCTATCTATCTATCTATCTATCTATCTATCTATCTATCTATCTATCTATCTATCTATCTATCTATCTATCTAGCTGATTATATGACTAGTGTAGCAGAAAGAACGATGAGCATCCTTGATGGTCGATAAATAAATCTTTTAAAATCAGTATTAGTAGATGGAGTCGCACTTTTCAGCAGCATGTGAAGAAAATTTTTTAACATTTAAATAATAAATAAATAAATAATAGGTGCTACCCTAATAATAATAAGAAGAATGCACTTTATGTAATTGGCCACCAGGTGGAGTAAATGCACATTCTGAGCCAACTCGATCATCAGCGTTTCCCCTTCAACCCATTTCTGGATCTATTTTATTACTGAATGTTACATCAAAATAATTCTATAAATAATGTTTGTGATAAGTAGAGTTCATTAACTAGCAGGGAATGGTATTGGTATTGTTTATATTTAAGGTAATGTCTGGTAATTTTGGCGAATTCTCTCTCCGATGGGAAATTGAAGTGAATAATAATAATAATAATAATAATAATAATAATAATAATAATAATGTACAGATCTTAAGTAAAGAGAAATGTCATTCAGCTCATCCACATGAATAAACAGTTTTAATTTGATTCTTGGTGGAAATTTGTTTGTGATTGTAATATTACACCACATGCAAACAAGTTCTGCAGAATGTGATAAAGCAACAGTTTCCTTCTGAATTGTTATCTCTCTCTCTCTCTCTCTCTCTCTCTCTCTCTCTCTCTCTCTCTCACACACGCACACACACACACACACACAGCTCCCTCGCCCCACTTCATGTTGATCATTCACTCAGCTCCATGAGATTTCCTGCCAGTGTTTAAGGCGACATGTTTAAATGATAAACTCACTTTAAAACAGACTCCTGAGGCTAAAAAGATTCCACACACAACCTTCTGACAGCCAGGTGAGTTACACAAGTTTCAGTTTCCATCATGGACTCTATTACTGTTATTATTATTATTATTATTATTACTATTATTATTATTAAAATTATTATTATTATTATTATTATTATTATTGATGAACATACTCCCTACTGCTTCGTATTCTTTTAAATTTCCTTAGGATGAATTTGAGCTGCATTCTTTTATATAAGAAATGAATGATATAAAAGAGGGTCGGTTACAGAACACTTCAGTATCTTGTTTATGTACACAGACATCCTGCCCCTCCCTTTAAATCTGATCCAGATATTTATTACTTCAAGTGCATGCTTTATAAAACAATTATAGAAAGTGAAAATGTGGGAAAGAAATTGGGACTGCAGTATCTTTAGTCTTATGTTGACAAAGTTGTCTATGAACTTATACATTTTCCACATACAGAAGTACATATATATATATATATATATTTTAGTTTATTCATTACACATTATCTCAGTGCTCAAGTCTGAAGTTGTGCATTAACTTTTTTACAACACTACAGCTCTGACAGTGATCCCGTCTCTAAAAAAGAAGATTAAAGTTTCCCATTCAGTTTCCAGGTATATTAAATAAAGATGAAATACGGTGGTATCTCTTGGAAATAAAATGGAATCGGCCACAAAGTCTTTCTGAAACCGTTTGTTTCCTCCTGTACGCGAGTGTAATGACCCCTGCACCAGGCGCCGTGATATTAATAAACATCACCATCTTTTGTATTTCTCTTGCAATTTATCTCTTCTTCTGTTTCTTAACACTGAGACTTTACCACTTTCTACAAATTGGTGTTGCACTGCCAATTCATCACACAAGCACAAGATTGTTCCTCCGATCACACCGTCTTGTTAGTGTAATTGTAATTGTACACGGATACAGAACCAAAACAAGATGCAGAACAGGTGAATAAAAGATACTAAGCCTGTGAGCTGGTGTGGTTTCACCAGGAAACCTTTATATTCATCCAAAATGAACTGATAAAACACATCAGATATTCATTAGTGAATAGGGAACTTTAATGCAGCTGTTCTAATACATTATACTTTCTTTAATAATAAGGATAAAGCTCTGCTCTTCTATAAAATAAAAATCTGCAAAATTACACGCCGACACATGGATCCTAGAAAACCGGTGGTACTTGTGAATGATTCCTTTTTCCGCCAATGCAGTGCCAAATCTAGAACTAGAACCAGTTCCACACAAAGAAAGAATAAGATTCATGCCAGGGCTGGAAACCTGGCACTGTGACGGTACCACAAAACCGCAGGTTCTAAAGTCTAAACTCCACTGATGGTTGTGATAAAACACAATGACGAAATGGAGGTGAACATTCCATTCAGTGACATATAGCGAGCCTGAGAGGCATCACTGTTTTAGTATATACTACACGGGAACATAAGCAAAAACAAACAAACAAAAAAAAACCATTCAAATAATTTTTTGTGTTTATTTTTGCATATTATAAGCATGAGGCAGGTGAGCTCCCCAATCAGGGCGAGGAGAGCATAAGTGTATTTCGTAACTGCGTCTTTTAAAATTCATTCTGTTTTAATTAATGCTACATGGAAACATAAGAAAAGCAAACTAAAATCATTTTTATGGTTTATTTTTCCATTTTTAAAGCGTGATGTTCACGCCGTTCACTCCATCACAGTGCTCACACAGGCTTTACGTCAGCATCCTCGTTCACCTTTTCAATTCAAGCATTAGCCACTCAGGACAGTGTCTATTATTATTCACTCAAGAGATTTTTCTGATTGGTGGAAAGCCATCAAATATCTGGTTATTGGCACGACAGGTACACGCCAATGATCCTCCTCACAGATATCATATAAGATAATTGAGTCACACCCCGCAGCAGACTGCTGAAGCACTGCGGCCCTGAGCTGTAAAATTCGTTACGTTTTCTCAATATTTATGCTGTTGTAAACATAGAGATAGAGATAGAGGATTGCAGCAGCATACATATTGTATTGAGAAAATAAATGAAGTTTACAGCTCAGGGCCTCAGCGCTTCAGATATGGCAGAGCGAAAGAAAAAAGGTCTAATTGTTGAACATAAAAAAGTAGGTTTTTACCACAGAATACTTTAATTCAATATTTTGTTGCTTTTTGTTAGTTTCCTCCTACAGAACAAAAATGTGCACATTAGGCTAACTAGGTGTTCCAGATTGCCCCTGGGTGTGAATGTGAGTGCAAAGAGTTGTGTGTTGGCTTTGCGGTGGACAGGCCAGCTGTTTAGGGTGTACCTACCTTTGTCCACTGTCAGCTGAGATAGGCATCAGCCACCCAGAAATCCTAACAGGATTAAACGGTTCGGCAAATGAGTGAGCGGATGCTTAGCATGCTAACCTCAATGAACTCACTGATGCTAAGTAATTGTTGTATTGTGTAGAAATTGACTCATTTAAATACTTTAATTCACTAACTGCGAGCACATATAACTAACATGACTATTGTGTCAGCCATTCAACTCTTCTTCCTCTCCGCTCCATCTCGATCTCTAGCTCTTTCAGCAAGGTAGCCATTCCTCTTCCATGTACCTAACTCCACCTAGCGGCAAGGATAATAATCACATATCCCACACTGTCTACTTTGAAAATGAAACTGTTACAGAATTCGGCTTTGGTATGACATGGAGAATTATTCAATCATACGTCACCCTATTCAATAATTGCTTATTATCTCCCAGATAGCGAGCGAACCAATCAGATTGCACCGCTCCTGTGTAGTATATACTGATGTAAATTCAACATCATTTTAATAAATTGAGTGTAAACAGAAATCAGTAAAAGGAGGTGAACTTCAGGTGGAAGAAGAATGTGTTCTGTTCTCCATTTTTTGTTTTGTTTTTGGGAACTGCTACCTCTGTACTGGAAAGGACAAAAGACGTCCCGTTCCTGTAAAGTTTTCCATATTAATTATCACTTGCACTTGTATCCAAGTTTTCGGGTATCGAGTGTCTCTGACTTTTTAAGGCATGTTTTTTAATAGATTTTCTTTTAATTTTTACTTTTTTCAGTTCAAGTTGATTTTCTTGGTCTTTCTCTATCTAAAAATATAAACCACATAAATGGCAGGTGTAACGTGTTTGGATACAGTAAAGAGAAAAATGCATGCTCAGCACCCACTCCCCTCCACTGCCCGCATGCACATGAAGAGCCTGGATTTTTCCCTTTATTGCATCCTATGACAAATGTTACCACGGTAACAATACAATGGAAATAACCACGACCGTCTCCGTCCTGATGGCTTGTAATCTGAACTTCTTATAATTCTACGTTGGCTATATTTTATCACTCTGATGGAACTACACCGCCGTTTACTGGACTGGAAGACGTTCCATATTTCACAACATTATTTAGTGAAACTAAATTTGTGGATCCGCCCCATAACTACAAACTGCTCCAAAATTAAATTGTTGTTTGGTGACCCATGCTACACACTTCCACTGAGTTTCAAGGAAATCAAATTTGTAGATTTTGCACGTTACAAGGAGACCAACCGCACCGAACACACCGTCTCCACAGCGGAGGTGGAAACAGTTCGGACAGGGTCTTGATTGGCGGACGGAGCGTATAACCTGGGATTTATAATATTAATAGGTGTAAAAACTTACTGGCCAAAGAAAAGTGACTGATGATTCATATGGTGGAGTTTTCTTCACTTTCTTATCTGATGTTTATTTAATATTTATGAAAGGAGTCTCCAGTGTCAGAGCTTTTTATATCATCAATATGTTTCCAGACTAAAAAGGAAATAAATGTCTCCTGGCTTTAACTTTAATTCTTTTGTTTTATTATCAGAGAGAGAGAGAGAGAGAGAGAGAGCGAGAGAGATGGACAGATAAACAGAGATAAACAGAGAGAGGGGAGAATGAGAAAAAGGGAGACAGTAGGAGATACAGAGAAAAAAGAGAGAGAGACAGACAGACAGAGAGAGAGAGAGACACACACACAGAGGAAGAGAGAGAGAGCGAGAGACAGACAGACAAACAGAGAGACACACACAAAGGAAGAGAGACAGAGAGGGAGAGAGAGAGAAACTGGTTGGTGAAGGAGAGACTGTTTATAAAAAGAGAACAGTAGAAAGAAAATAGAAAGAGAGGAAGTAACTATAACTGCAGTGTTAAAAAGTATGTTATTTATTTATGTAAAAATATATAATGTCTGAACGTGGCCGCACGGTGGAGTTTGCATGTTCTCCCTGTGCTTGCTTTGGTTTCCTCTGGGTACTCTGGTTTCCTCCCACAGTCCGAAGACATGCACAGTAGGCTAACTGGCTGTTCCAAATCGCCCCTGGGTTTGAGTGTGTGTGAATGTTTGTGTGTGTTGGCCCTGCGATGGCCTGGTGAGCTGCTCACAGTGTACCCCGCCCTCGCCCAGAAGGGCGCCAGCCTCCCCGCGACCCTAATTAGGATTAAGCGGTTCAGAAAATGAACGAATGAATGAAATATGTGAACGTGATCTGAACAGTAAAATCTGAAGTATGTTATTTGTTATATATGAACACGAGCCACTCCCACAGCGGCGCTGCTGCACATCACAGGTTTATATTTAACCCCTTCGTTCGGATACCTTATCGTTTCTATAGTAACGGCTCATTCACATGGACCCGTACAGCTGCTGTAACGTAAGAACAGGAAGTGACCCATCTCACAGACGTCCTACAACGTAAACAAGAACGGATATTAACCGAGGACATGTTGTTGTTTAATAAATAAAAATCTGAACCCTGGAGTTACTGAAACACTCCGGGACGCGTTGAGGGATTCAGCACAACGACATGCAGCACACAAAGCAGTGTTTACATTTTTTAATAATAAACTGGTACCGTGGTTCCTCCTGCACCAAAACATACACACACACACACACACACACACACACACACACACACACACACAAACAGCTGTTTTTTTGTGTTTGGTGTTCAGCAATAAATTAAAAGCTCACGGTCTTACAACACGAGCAGGCCCAGTTATTAGCCCAGTTCTAGCATGTTTAGTGTGTACACCTGAGAGGTGCGGGTCATGTGACTGTGTCCACGTCCTTCATGGGTTTATTTTAGAGACATAAACCTGCAGGTCCAGTTTTTCAATGATGTCTGTATATTACACAAAACACTCCACAATGTCGAGTCATCAAACTTTAACCATCTGCTTCACACACACACACACACACACACACACAGTACAGACGCGGAGTACAGACGCGGAGTGTTCTCTGTGAGCAGGTCACACCGGGAATGGGACTGAGAGATGGCACACTATCTGCAGGTGAGTCTTCAATTGTTTGTTTGTTTGTTTATTTATTTATTTATTTATGAGTAATTGGTATTTCTTCGAATTGTGTTTCAGCCACCGACAGCATCACAGAGCAACGTGAATCTAGGAGCATCAGCAAATCCTCAGTGAGTTTTAGGGTTTTTTTTTTTTTTTAAGTAAACAGTACCATTGACATGAAGCACTCGTTATTCTTTTATCATTTTATAAAAGTGTTAAATAGAAATGAGGCACAATCTGTAATGTGGAGTTAACATACTAATTAACACACACAACATTTCAACAACTTTATGTGTTGAAATAAACACTTCATGAATTAATTCACTCTTAAAAATTCTCAGGAATTCCTTTTGTTTAGGATGTAGAGTAATTGAGAAATTAGGGCTGGACGATACGATACCATATCAATATTGTGATAATTCTCTTTTCTGATATTTGGACGATATTGTGTTTAAATGAATTGTTTTAATTGTAAAAAAGAAACTGATGCAATAATAAAATAATTTTTTAGTTAAAAATAAAACGCTGAAAGTTTTTAAGTAAAATCACATGACATCATATTTACATCAGAAATCATCTTAATCACACGTACATCACAAAATTCTCTTGATTCATGAAAACGTCCTGATAGGAATTAAATGTTATTACACCTGAAATATTAAAGAATTTAATTCTAAAGTAATAAAGTTCAACCAGAATTCAATAATGAACTGATTGTTATCTCAGATTTAATTTTAAGTTTAAACTGAAGCAGAACTCAGTCTGGGTTTGTTTAATTAGTTAAATTTAGTTTTATATTAAGTATTAAGATTTAATTTTTTGGTGTGTGATGAAGACTCTAGTACTCATTAAAACTTTAAATGATAAACCTGTGAATCAGTGTTTTTCAAATAATCTGCACTAATATAGATGTTATTCTTTTTATTTTTTATAGTCGTGTCGTAACTCGATGTTCTGCTTGTTTTCAGTGCGAAACCCACTGACTTCGACTTTCTGGCTGTGATCGGAAAGGGAACGTTCGGCAAAGTAAGAATTCCACACCACCGTCTGAGGAATGATTAACTAGTTTAACAGCTGAACCTTGTTTATTCTCTTATCTTTTACTGCAGAAGATCTTACATCATGCAATCTTACACATTTATGTCTCTGATGTGAATTCACTTTAATCATGAATATGATGATTGTTATTATTATTATTATTGATTTTATAATAATAATTATTATTATTATTGATTATTATTATTATTATTATTATTATTGTTGTTGTTGTTGTTGATTTTATTATTATTATTATCATTGTTATTGTTGATTTTATTATTATTATTATTATTATTATTATTATTATTATCATCATTATTATTATTGTTGTTGTTATTGATTTTATTATTATTATTATTATTATCATTATGATTTTTTTTATCACAGGTTCTTCTGGCTAAACTCAAAGCAGATGGGAAATTTTACGCCGTGAAGGTTCTGCAGAAAAAAGTGATTCTAAAGAAAAAAGAGGTTTGTGCTCATGATTATTTGGTTTGAAAAAACTTTTTTATAAAAAGATAAGGTTTATTTTAGGTTTAATCTGATCCTAATCTGTCCTTTCGACCATCATTTATAACCTGCACACTTTTCCTTCTGCAACTCATCTTTATAATATAGAACAGATTTAAAACAACAATTTAATCACAATTAAAAAAGAAAAGAAAAGAAACATGGTGGCATCACAGGGCTGCTGAATTCTGGATTCTGATTGGTCAGAAAATGTTCACTAATTTGTTGCTGGAAATCGCAGGTTTATATTAACGCACTGTTCTAATACGTTATCGTTTCTATACTAGCAGATCATTCACGTCAACATGTACAGTGAGGAATTTAAGCTTTTTTATAGAACGATAGAATTTTATAGAATTATCGCTGCTTTAACATCACTAACAGGAACTAACATTAAATATAACTATAAATAAATAAACATACACATGTATAATTCTTTAATAAATAAATAACAGTAATAATTGTACTCTGTTGCTCAGGCATCAGATTACACAGAAAAAATAATCAAATTCATCACTCTTTACTTTCCTATAATAACAACAACACACTGATGCTTTCATACCAGGAACTTTTCATCTTTTTTTTCATAGAACTGCTGGAGGAAGTAGAACTTTGTTTTTTAGTGAATTCTGCAGGGTCGGTACTCTCCCTGCACAACAGGAACCATGAGTGATGTCACTGTATGCTGATTGGTCCAGATGCAATCAAACCCCAGAAACCGCCGTTAATCTCTTAGTGTTAGTTTTAAAATAGAGAAACGAACTGACAGAGGAGGTTTTTATTATTATTATTATTATTATTATTATTATTATTATTATTATTATTATTATTATTATTTATGGGGCGTATAAGGAGGAATAGGACAATTTTTATGCTTCAGAGTAAAATATAAAAATAAAGAATGAAATGTTTCCATCCATGTTTTAGTCCATCATGTAAAAAAAAAAAATAATTAAAAAATTAAAATAAATAATTATTTAAATAAATAAGAAGAAGAAGAATATGTCCACTCTAAACACATCACACAATCGTTTTAATGGAACAGTGAGACGATCTGTTTCTATAGAAACATGCAACTGAAAAATAATACATGAAACTAGTCAAGTTTAAACCCTGATGTTGACGTTGTCAACAAAACAAGATCACCTCTGTTAGAAATGTATCAAAATCCACACATGATTTTTTCCGCGTAATCCTGCTACCAATCACACACAAACCATGGGTAAAACATAACCACCTTGGTGGAGGTAGCTAATGATGTCACCATAGCCACAGTTGATTAGCTTTATGTCACTTCCTACGTTCCTACTGTTGGAAACTGTTGAAGGTATTTAATTCTCAGGTGCTCGTCCCAGTGGGTAGTTCCGCTCACTGAGTTCCTAGAACTGTTTGGTCTGAAATGGTGTTATTCCTTACTTAAAGAAAGTGTGATGAACTCAGAATTAAACATCGACAAAGACAAAAAAGACGGGATTTTAATTTGGGATGTAAAATGTCCTGTGTGTCTTTCAGCAAAAGAATATAATGGCTGAGAGGAACGTTCTGCTGAAGAGCCTGAAACACCCCTTCCTCGTCAGCCTTCATTACTCATTCCAGACCGCAGAGAAGCTCTACTTCGTCCTTGACTATGTCAACGGCGGCGAGGTAGAGTCTGAACGTTGAATTATCGCGGAACACATGTCCTTATCACGGAACACGTCTTGTTTTGGAAACAAAGTTCAGTTTCAGATAAAGCGGTTTATTAGCGTGACAAACCCGCAAACTTATAAACTGATAAACTAACGCGGGTTTGGGTTTATTTTATGCAGTTATTCTTCCACCTTCAGAGAGAGCGATGTTTCCCAGAACCACGTGCAAGGTTCTACATCGCGGAGGTGGCGAGTGCCATCGGCTACCTGCATTCCCTCAACATCGTTTATAGGTCGGAGCCTGCGACACTTCCTGTTTATTTATTTTATTATTGGTAGGATCTCGTTTATTGTTCATCTGATTGTTTTTAATCATTTTCAGGGATCTGAAACCAGAAAACATCTTGTTAGATGCTCAGGTGAGGAACCTGTTTATCTTTAAATGAAATATCTTTTAAAAGTCTGTTTACACCTGAACTGTCTGCCATACTGTCTCCTGAACTGTCTCCAGTACTGTCTCCTGAACCGTCTCTAGTACGGGCTCCTGAACCATCTCCCATACTGTCTCCTGAACCGTCTCCAGTACTGTCTCCTGAACCGTCTCTAGTACGGGCTCCTGAACCATCTCCCATACTGTCTCCTGAACAGTTTCTTGTACTGTCTCCTGAACTGTTTCCCGTACTGTTTCCTGTACTGTCTCCCGAACTGTTTCCCGTACTGTCTCCTGAACTGTTTCCCGTACTGTCTCCTGAACAGTTTCTTGTACTGTCTCCTGAACAGTTTCTTGTACTGTCTCCTGAACTGTTTCCCGTACTGTTTTCTGTACTGTCTCCTGAACTGTTTCCCGTACGGTCTCCTGAACTGTTTCCCGTACGGTCTCCTGAACTGTTTCCCGTACGGTCTCCTGAACTGTTTCCCGTACTGTCTCCTGAACTGTTTCCTGTACTGTCTCCTGAACAGTTTCTTGTACTGTCTCCTGAACTGCTTCCCGTACTGTCTCCTGAACTGTTTCCCGTACTGTCTCCTGAACAGTTTCCTGTACTGTCTCATGAACGGTTTCTTGTACTGTCTCCTGAACTGTTTCCCGTACTGTCTCCTGAACTGTTTCCCGTACTGTCTCCTGAACAGTTTCCTGTACTGTCTCATGAACGGTTTCTT
>JBCNYH010000003.1:30806650-30816748 GCA_039654325.1 Tandanus tandanus
GTACTATACTTATACTATAATTACACTATATTTATACGATAACAATATATGTATACTACAATTACACTATATTTATACGATAACAATATATAAAAATATGATTTGGATGCAGATAGAATCCATAAACTTGTATGAAACATTATAAAAACTACAGCATGGAAGGAGCAAAGAGAGCAAAAAGCATCTGCTGGAGAATTTCCATCTTCTAAAGCATGCACACACACACACACACACACACACACACACACATACACACACACAGCCGAGAGAAAGGTTCACCCAGAGTTGAAGCCACATCTGGGAACGTTTTACTGCTAAAGAACAGAAATCCTTAAACAGGGCTCGTTTTTTGTTGTTGTTTTATTTTTCCGGAGTGGAAAATGAAAACGAGGTGGCGTGTTACTCTCCACCATTCGACACTCATGAAGCTCCAGGAACTGAGGGGAAGCAACGTACCTGCATCCACACAACCTTCTACTGTTCCTACATTCAGACTCTCATTTACATATTTCATTCCCTACCCCCTTACACTAACCTTCACCATCACAACTAAACACTGAACCCCAAGCTTTACCTGAACCCTAACCCTAACCCTAACCTCGACCGAATTCTAACCCGAACCCTAAAACCAAGTCTCACACCTTAAACAGCTCAGCCAAAAGAAAAGCCAAAATGCATTCTGGTCCTCAATATGTAGCAAATACAGGTATGCACACACACACACACACACACACACACACACACACACGCACGCACACACGCGCACGCACACACGCGCACGCACACACGCACACACACTTTTAAAACCTCCATCCTAAAATTAAATCAATAACCTTTCTCCAGACAACAAACCCTTACATCATAGTGCTGCAGGATTCTGGATTCTGATTGGCTATATATTTCTGATAAACTATAAATGTAAAAATCGTCCTGTAAGGAGAAACGTGTTTATAACATTGATGGGCGGAGTCTCCGGCGTCAGAGATAATGCCATAACAAAGCTTTACGACATCTAAGAGACAGATGAATTTATACTTATTTATAGATTTTATGTAACAAAAGACAAGCTGCGTTTGTATTTTTATTTTATTAACTTAAAGAGAGAGAACAAAGAGAGGTGGAGTAATAGCGGAGTTTCTTACTGACCAATCAGAAATACTGTAATTGACCAATCAGAATCGAGTATGGGGGAATAAGATGGGGAGAGAAAAACAGAGGGGAGGGGGCAAGAAAAGCAAAAGAAAGAGAAAGATAGATAGATAGATAGAGAGAGAGAGAGAGAGAGTTCTGAGTCCACATGAACGTGTATCTTAAGACTCTCTGAATCCTGAATCTCTTCACTGCCTTCGGAGCCTGACATCCTTTCTTTCCTTTCTTTCTCTTTTCACCTGTCACTGGTGATCCCTCGCTTCCTCTCTCCGCCTCTCTGTCTGTTTCCCTGTCTAGCATCCAGGCAGAGTGTGCGTGCTTGTGCATGTGTGTGTGTGTGTGTGTGTGTGTGTGTGTGTGTGTGTGTGTGTGCTGCAGGTTCGGAGCGTTTCTGGAACGAACGACCTTGAGCCAGCATGCGGGAGCGCGTTACCATGGCAACGGCGCTTCACACATCCAGGAACAGCTGGATGCAAAGCACTGCGAGAAATTTTAGCGGGAGTCGCTATGGCGGCAGTAAATAAATAAATAAATAAATAAATAAATAAATAAATAAATGATGAAGAAAAGACACTTTCTCCATCTATGAAACAGGATGAGTGTTTTTAATAAACGTTTCACTTTTTTTTACTGGGTGCATGAAGCTTTTTTTAATGAAGCAAATGTTAACAGGTTTAATAATAAATCAACAAAATCATTTAGAAAATAGAAAATGAATCACGTCATAAAAGCAGATCTTCCTTTTACTAAAAATTTTTTATGTTTTCTATTTAATTTTTTCTCACGTCTAATATATGAATATATAAAGAGTCATGTCTTTGTACAATATCAGAACAGCTGAAGTTTAACAGCTAAAACCTTTAACAGGCTCACAAGGTGACATCACACAATAAAATAATCCATCGGATAGGACGCGCTTTACGAAAACAAATCACTGGAATCGTTCATACAAACATCTGTAGCGCTGCGGGGAAAAATCACCCACACTGAACTGAAACACAATTACGAACATCTTCGTCATCGCACGAGCGTGTCCATTGGACGCAAACTAAATCACTTATTCCGTTCACGTCACAGCTCAGTCACATTTAGCCACGCCCACACACCTCATTGATACTGGTACTGATAAAGCGGTGACTGAAGGATAAAAGAGCGCCCCCTACACCGACCACGTGATAAATCTACCAGTGATGCAGCTCAGCCACTGCAGAACACCACAAACCCCTCCCCCTTTATACGGTGCCATCACGTACGTCCTGACGGGGGAATTCCATGGAACAAGGTTTTGGTTTTTAACTGAGAAATTGTACATCTATTGTAAAACTACCTGAAAAATGGAAGGAGCACAAGAGTGGTGTATTATCTTCAGTTTAGCTACGACAAATTCTGAAAACACATCAAAGCAAAAAGTACAACGGGCATGTTGTTAATTATAAACAATTATAAAATAATTTATACATTTAGCTACAGCCATGTCTTATCAGAGTGTAACGCCAGCCAGGCCACACCCAAACTCCAAATCCCAAACTCCATGAGTAATATTTTATTTTTTAAAAATAATTCATGATTGTGTTTACCACGGATTTATTTACACTTAATCATAATTTCGCTAAACGTAATCTGATTTAAATCAATTAAATCTTAGCACCGAAACAATCACGCATAATCCAAAGTAGCATGCTAGCTGTCCAGGATCCAGACCGAGCACTTAGCTTTTCTAAGACTAGTTACTATCCTACCTCATGGACCACCCATGCTCCCGGAGAACTTCCCATGCTCCCGGAGAACTTCCCATGCTCCCGGAGAACTTCCCATGCTCCCGGAGAGCTCCCCATGCTCCCGGAGAGCTCCCCATGCTCCCGGAGAGCTCCCCATGCTCCCGGAGAGCTCCTCAAGTTCCAGAGAACTAATCAGGTTCCAGAGAACTACCCAAGTTCCAGAGAACTACCCAAGTTCCAGGAGAACTACCCAGGTTCCAGGAGAACTACCCAGGTTCCAGAGAACTATACCCAAGTTCCAGAGAACTATACCCAAGTTCCAGGAGAACTACCCAAGTTCCAGAGAGCTCCCCAAGTTCCAGAGAGCTCCCCAAGTTCCAGAGAGCTCCCCAAGTTCCAGAGAACTACCCAGGTTCCAGGAGAACTACCCAAGTTCCAGAGAACTACCCAAATTCCAGAGAACTATACCCAAGTTCCAGAGAACTATACCCAAGTTCCAGAGAACTATACCCAAGTTCCAGGAAAACTACCCCAAGTTCCAGGAGAACTGCCAAAGTTCCAGGAGAACTACCATGATCCTGGAGAACTAGTCAAGGTCCCGGAGAACTACTCAAGTTCCTGGAGAACTATCCTGCTCCTGGAGAACTACCTCCCTGAAGTCCAATCTCCAGGAGCCTGCAGGAAGGCAGATCTGCAGGACCGGGGGGTTAGTGACCATTCTCCGAAACCATTTCCTTACTGTTCCGAGCACCGCCTTCTCTGATACACTTCGAAAACCACACAGGCATCAAGTCAGCTTCTGATGCATGATTGTTTACGTTTCCGTCTCTCTACTGAGGTTTTGGACTCTGGTGACATCAGGCCAGCTGGAGAGAACACAAACCAAAAGTTTTGCTATGACACGACCTGCGTTCAAAATACAAGCTGGCCTCAACGCAACCCGCCCTCTATTCCTTCATTTCATTCCCTACAAAAAAACTGTAGAGGAGGCCCCATGTTGCTAGGTTTTGGAAAGGACAGAAATCCAAGTGCAGGGAATCTCACTGCAAAAAAAATGAAAAAACAAAATGACAAAACAAAAAATGGATCCGTGTATCATTCTGGGATCTCTCTAACGGTATAAATTTTCCAAACCCCACCCAGAACCACCTCCTGAGCCTGACCCCTTCACCACGTCGCGTCCATCCATCACTGTCCTCCGCCTCCTCGTTCATCCGTCAGACCACACGTGGCTCGGCAAGCGTGGCTACGTCTCATCTCAGGATTTAGTAACCTGTGTCATAGTTACGCTACACAACAGGGGTACGCACGCCGCTAATTTGACGGAACAGTGTTTACGCCGCCCTCGCTAACGTGACGCACGGATGTTCTTCACAACTGTCAAGGTTCTCTCCAACGATAACAAATAAAGGAGGTCAGCTGGGAAACGGATCTTTTCCTTCCTGAGCACCCGCACGACCTCATCAGAGAGAACAGGAAGTTTCAGTCAGAGAAATCAGAACTTTGTGCTATTGGATAATACCGTTAAACACGGCTGCTAATCAACTGGCAAAAACATACAAGAAATATGATTAGCAAAAGTTTAAGACTTGATTATATCATTTTGTATCTCTATCTAAAAAAAAACATGGATGCCCGAGTGAGGATTTGTTTCTTCTCAGGAACAAGCTAGTCTGCTAACGTTAAAGACGAAACTTCAGGACAGTTTATCGTCTCAAAAAAGTCTATTTACTGTTGTTTATAAGCAGCCATGTCATGACATCATAAACCTGAGGTTGGAAAGACCTTTCTGGTGTTTCCAAACCCAAATTAGCGATAAGCATTGGAAATAATGATTATATTCAAACAGAAATTACTACAAAAACATCAAAATTACTCTTAACATCACCCGCGGACTTTCTTACTAAACGCATCACCATTAACGTTCCATCACAACTAATTAATATCACAAAATATTCCCTTCTGAAGTGGAGAGATCCACAAGAATGAAACGTTCACATTGTTTGGGGGGGAGTGGAACTCAACATTAAAAGGATCCTAGAACCATGCCATATCCCCCTGAAGAACCCCTGGAAGAAGCTTTCTGATCATAGTCCAGAAGCTCTTGCTTCTGGAAATCACCAAACCCTGTGCATTTTCCTTCCAAATAATTGCTAGAACTCCTGCCCATACCTCATGGAGCAACGTGGAGGAACATAAAGGAGCGTGGAGGAGCATGAAGGAGAGTGGAGGAGCAAGGAGGAGCATGGAGGAGTGTGAAGGAGCGTGGAGGAGCATGAAGGAGCGTGGAGGAGCATGCAGGAGAGTGGAGGAACATGAAGGAGCGTGGAGGAGCGTGGAGGAGCGTGGAGGAGCGTGGAGGTGGGCTACCCCAGAAAACTGAATGAAAAAGATGCAAATAACTGACAGTGATGTCCTCTAATGAAATCTCTCCACGTCTGCATTCCTCCCACACTGTTCCAGAGAACTCAATGAGGTCTGTACAGACCCCGAAACATCATCTGACAACGAAAATAAAACACAAAAGAACGAATCTGGTGTGCTTTGTATTCGTTTTACACGGAGCTCCTTTCAGAAGCTCGGGGGGTGAAACAGAGAGTCCACTGTAGCTCCAGCTCCGCTCTATAGTCCATTAATAAGCCCTCTGTGGTGTCCGTCATGCCGCGATGCGACATAACAAGCGGTTTAAAATAATTATCTCCCACTAAATAAGAGCACGGTGCTGTAGTACATAAGATTTTAATAAAATGGTGATGTGTGTGTTATTACACTTCATTAATATCTGCCTCGAGCTTTGTACAGAACGGTTGACAAATAAAGATAAAATATGACAAGCGCTCCGTTGAGAAGCATTAGTCTCGGTCTGAACTCACAGCAGGCGCTATGCCGTGGCGGCGCTTTACATCCTCTGGATTCCTACCAAACGCCTGCGGTGGAATCGCAACATATTTGCATAAAGCGAGCGATCAGAATCTCGGTCATGCGGCACAAAAGGTCGGAACAACAAGAATGAAAAAAACCATTCAACAGGATACGCCAAGCATTTTATACATCCACGCCATCACCCAGCCTACCACATGTCCACGACTAACGGACACATACCCAGAATCCACGGCGTCACTCGGTTAGTTAGTATGTGATTTTGAACATCAGCAGAAAGGAATTTCATGAAGTTGATGTTGATGTAGCTTCACTTCCCTGAATTGTGTGAATGAGAAACAAAGATAGTCTGTGCTGGATCAAGTGTTATTCTACGTACTACCACGCGACGAGAGTGGGAGCCATTTATTCGATTAAAACACTTAGAAATCAGATAATTAACCTACAGCCAGGAATATTCGTGCACCAATACACAAGATTCCTATTAGATTTATTTGACTGCCATTTCCCGGAGCGCTGATCCCGCTCCCGTCTTTCTCCAGCCTCCGGTCCTTATTTTCTCTCTTTCTCTTATTTCAGGTTTAAAGGAGATAACTTTGTTGGTGAACCTCGTCTCGGACACTTAAAGAAATGTAAACTACATGCAGGTGGTTTTAATAATCTGAAGCTCAGAAAATCCTCTTAAGCAGCTGCGGGAGTCGAATCTGAATACCAGGAACTTTCCTCACGTAAACGGTGACGTAAAGTTTTGGACTTAATCTCGACTCTGCGCATTAATCAGGATAAAATAAAGACTCTGTCCAGAGGTGTTTTTTAGTTTTAACTCGCAGCTCAGTACACGGTAGGTTAGAATTACCATAACGAATATGCTACTGTAGTTAATTAGACTTCCAGGCAACTGAATCCTAAAAGTGGGCGGGGTCATCGAATATTTCGGTTTTCCTGAACGATATTCATTCAAATTTCTTTATTTAAATTTATACACTGGTCCAAAACTTTTTGCATTTATTCATAAGATTAAACCTTTCCATTCCAGGGATCTTTATTCAACATTCACGTACAGGATATTAAACACCTCCAGTTTTGCCAATTTCCTGTTAAACACTCGCTCCGAGCTCTGATTTCTCCTAAATTAGCATCAAGCTTAGATTTCATCATTATAAAATTTACTGTAGATTTCCAGGCACTGGTTTAGGTTTTTTTTTTAAATAGTATTTATCTAATTAAAAAAAAAAAAAAAAAAAGTTTGCAATGTATAATTAGCAACCTTTTCTGCTTTATGTTAAATAAGCGGAAATTTATTATTGTTTAAAAATTTGTTCGCCAAATCCTGCTGACAAATTTCAATACAACCACAATCATAAGCGCTTCACAGATTGCAACACACGTTCACATAAATCTCAACTTATAGCTTTTCTTTTTTTATGCAAGCGCTTTTGACTGTTAAATTTGACTGGTATTCTATATTACATCGTTAAATTGAATTGAATTTTTAGCAAAATATAAACATACTGTTCAAACCCTTCATCCGAAAAACGTCCCTTTTTTTCCACCCATCCTTACCGTAGCTACCTTTACCCAACTAAAACACTCAATGCCAGGTCCCCACTAGCACGTGACAAAAGGTGCTTCATTTTTAAAAGGGTTTTCAGAATAGATTACTGCTTTATTTAAAGGGGAATTAAACCCAAACTTAATAAAAGTTTGCAAATATAGTGCATGTCCATACCCATCAAAATGCCCTTTTGTTATTACAACCTTATTGAGGGGAAAAAAAAAAAAAAAAAAAAAAAAAAAAAGAGTATTAAATCCTCACACAGGGGGGCGCCAGTGTGCTGCAAAAAGTGGGGTGGGAGTGACGTCGACCCAACAGTTGTAGATGTACATGTACCGCTACGTATACCACAAAAACTTCTAAACGAGTACACATCTCTAGTTTTATTTTATTCAGGTGTTCACTAGTTTATGTCTGATTTGATGAATACTGTTATTTTTGCCGTTATCTTGCCTTATTGGAAATGACGCGTCCACATATATTCTCACAATTTCACACTCTTGCGAGACTGAAATGAACTACAGATGGGGTCATTTTCAAACAGGCCAATGCAAACTAGCAAATGACTTTTAGCAGATTGCAACTTCATGGATGTAAGTAAAAATCACCTGATGATGAAAATATATATATTTGCAGCGCAACAGGAGAGTTTGGAAGGCTTTCATTTCATTCTGCTTTAATGTGTTTCAGGTTGGAAATATACTTGCATCAAACTACTCGTTTAACCGGCACAAGATGGCTGCCTTGCGTATCCTGGGCCAGGTTCGTGTGTTGGTTTTGCACTATGTTAGGATGCAGTATGCACCTCAACAGCAGGGGGCAGTATCAGATTGTCACATGACCATGTCTATACACACATGCGGCACCAACCAAAAAAAATATTTAAAAAATTGCAGAAAGTTTTGAAGAAAAGTTGTGTGAACAAGTTCGCCCTCTGGTGGAACCTTTCAGTAACACACATCGTATACAAGTATATGTGTGTACTAACGTTCTATATGAAGCTGGTTGTCCGCACAAACATGTGGTTAAAAAGTGCGGATATGTCGGCTGTAACTCGCTCGTTTTAGAAGATAGGAGCAAAAACTTCATATTTAAAAAAAAAAAATGCCAAACAGGCCACGCCCACAAGTGACAAAGATTTGCACATTGCTAAAATGAATGCAGTTACGTCTTTATTATTATTATTATTATTCTACTGCTGTAGTGACGTGCATATTTGTCCTGTTGAAAAGAGCGATAAGAAAATTACGCTCTAAATATACGCACGCAATCGCTCGCACATCACAAGTTATGGAGTAAGAAGTTTATTTCTGGAGGCAGGACTCACCTTAAACGTTACCGGACATTAGACAAGTGTTCGAGGTATAAATATTACATATTTAAAATGTTTTAAATATTCCTGGTGCAATAGAACACAAGCAACATTAACAATACTGATTCATCCCTGGATTGTTGATGAAAACGCTGTGCATCCTGGTGCATGGAGACATTCTGCACGTGATATCCCATCATGCATCGGTCCAACCTTTATCAAAAACATACAGCCTTTCTTTGCAATAAAGAAAAAAGAAAAAGTGCACATATGCGTACATGGGTGACGGCCCCGCCTCCTCAACAGCAACACACTCACTCAACAATCTGTCTGACCTGAGAAGGTGTAATGTGTAACAGGAACGCTGCTGCTCCTACTGCTGCACAGGTTTAATCCAAAACCTTTAAACATTAAATCCTGATGATGAAACTAAAATGCACAGGAATCTGACCTGCCTGTTAACCTGCATTATTTTATACAGACACCTGTGTACAGTGCACACCTGCAATATACAAATGATTACACTCTGAAATATAATTCATTCCTCGCTGGAAAGAGGCTGCTAATAAACAACTCAGTAAAAACCATGGAGCCATGACTCAGACACATCAGAGCTACATGTATGAAGGTGTACAAAGGTGGTGCATGAGAAGGTGTGCACACATGATAAAGGCAGGCACATGTGATGAGGAAACGCACGTTTGATGAAGGTGTGCACAGATGATAAAGGTGTGCACGTATGATGAAGGTGTGCATGTATGATGCAGGCGGGCACATGTGATGAAGGTGTGCACAGATGACAATTAAAGTGTGCACACGTGACAGAGGTGTGCACAGATAATAAAGGTGTGCACGTATGATGAAGCTGTGCACATATATGATGAAGGTGTGCACAGATAAAGGTGTGCACAGATAAAGGTGTGCAGATAAAGGTGTGCACAGATAAAGGTGTGCACAGATAAAGGTGTGCACGTATGATGAAGGTGTGCACGTATGATGAAGGTGTGCACGTATGATGAAGGTGTGCACGTATGATGAAGGTGTGCACATATATGATGAAGGTGTGCACAGATAAAGGTGTGCACAGATAAAGGTGTGCACAGATAAAGGTGTGCACAGATAAAGGTGTGCACAGATAAAGGTGTGCACATGTGATGGTGTGCACATGTGATGGTGTGCACATGTGATGAAGGTGTGCACAGATAAAGGTGTGCATGTATGATGAAGGTGTGCACGTATGATGAAGGTGTGCACATGTGATGAAGGTGTGCACATGTGATGAAGGTGTGCACATATGATAATAAAAGTGTGCACAGATAAAGGTGTGCACGTGTGATGAAGGTTTGCAAGTATGATGAAGGTTTGCACGTGTGATAAAGGTTTGCACGTGTGATAAAGGTTTGCACAGATAAAGGTTTGCACAGATAAAGGTTTGCACAGATAAAGGTTTGCACAGATAAAGGTTTGCACAGATAAAGGTTTGC
>JBCNYH010000003.1:30825928-30843644 GCA_039654325.1 Tandanus tandanus
CGGCTGAGATGGGCGCCAGCCTCCCCGTGACCCTAATTAGGATTAAGCGGTTCAGAAAATGAATGAATGAATGAACTCTAGCTGGCTGTTTATTTATGTCTGTAATGCTGTACATTACAATAATACACTTTATTACTGCGGGGAATTCATACTTCATATGAGTGTAACTTCAGAATCAACCCTGATGCTCTTCCAAAATCACATTTTAAAGCATCACCCAGAGAACACCATCAGGAAGACACCTCATCCATATGATGATCTAATCAACCAATCAGAAGAAAAATTATCCAGTGAGTATCAGCTGTGCAGACAGAAACGCCGTGTTCGATGAGCGAGATGAAATCAAAGACAACGCTCCAAGCTAGTGGAAAGCCTACAATAACTCCGGTAATCACTCTGTACAACTGTGGTGAGCAGAAAAGCATCTCAGACAAACATAACATGAATCCCGAGAAGGATGGACTACAACAGCAGGAAAAATCACATCGGTTCCAATTCCGTCAGCCAAGAACAGAGAAGTGAAGCTACAGATTCACCCAAACTGGACGGTTTAAAAATGGAAGTGTGTCGCATGGTCTGATGAAGCTCTGACAATTTCTGCGGAGGCGCACCGTCAGAATTTGGCACCAACATGAGTCCATGGATCTCACTTGAATTGTCTGAGCATCCCAGGCTGGTGGGGGTGGTGTGATGCTGTGGGGAATCTTTTCTTATTGATTCTTATTCTTCTCATGTTGTACCTTGTAACCACCCCCTCCACCCAATGAACGAGCTGTTAGTATAGAAAGGATACAAAAGAAAATTAATCAACAACCGTCCGACCAATCAGAGTAACTCAGGCATCAGTCAGTCATCTTCTACCGCTTGATACGGGGCTGGGTCGTGGGGGCAGCAGCCTAAACAGTGAGGTCTAGACGTCCCTCTCTCCAGCTACTTCCTCCAGCTCTTCTGGAGGGACACCAATCAGAGTAACTGAGATATATTATTATGCATGTAAGAGTCATTTATTAGTTGTCACTTTTACAATAAAAAAACTTTATTGATGAAAGTTGTAAATTTAATCTCTATCTGATGAGATTCTTTTGATCCATCTCATTTTCATGAAGTCGTGGAAGTATAACTCTACCCATGACTCCGCCCACAAGCATATTCTATGTTACAATTATCTGAAACAAGCCTAACATGAGAGAATTCCAAAATTCTTATTTTAAGCAAAATCTGTGTACTTCTTTATTTCCCTCAAGTTCAGTTAAATGTAAACGAACAAAGCAATGTTCTGTTATGGATTTAAACACCTTCAGATCCCCGGAACATCAAGGAGTCGCCCCAGCACACGGCTGCAGGGAGTACTAGAGAAGTAGCCATTTTTAATTTTCTTTATTTTTTTTATTAATGATAAACTGACTGGAAATTGATTTGATGTGATTTGTAAAGCTGATGTACCTTTAAGTTTAAATATAACATTTTTATTTATGTATAAAGTAAATAAAAGTAAATAAATTAGCACTAAACCCTTTTTTAAAATTCTAAACGACAGTATTTTTGGTGTTGTCAGGAAACTTGTATTGAATAATGTATAATGTCTTTGTGTATCATGATATATTTTTGTCACAGGGTGCACCCCGAGACGACAAAATGACTGATACACTTTTGGGTTAAGCCAAAATATTTAATTAAAAAAACCCAAACAAACAAACAAACAAACAAACAAACAAAAAAGCAACACATGAGTAAACAATCACAGAAAATGTGCATAAATATATAGATCAATACCATCTTTAATATAAAAGCAATACAACATACAGACAAGCAACGGGGGGGAAAAAATAAAGAGAATAGTGCATTTAGCCCAAAAAGTAAAAAAAAAATAATAATAAAAATAAAAAAAAGAATATAATTTAAGGTTCATCTGCTTGTAATGTTTTTTTTTTAAGGAGAATGAAAAAAAAAAGCTTTGGTGCAAAAGGTTCATCAGAGTCTTTTCAGAGGATTCTTTAAATACCGTATTTTCTGGAGTAGTGGACACCAACTTTTTTCAAAAACAAAAAAAGAGACCAAGCAGTATTTGTATGGATTATGATGGGGGGAAAAAAGAGACCCTTACTCCTAACACGTGTCATGCTGATTTATTTCCTCAAAGCCGAAATAATTTTTACGCCGGAGTCTTATAGTCCAGAAAATACGGTACCCGGATGGACAGAAAGTGACTTGAAAAACCAAATTATTTAGTTTTTTCTGCATAAAAACACAAACTCACCGCACGCTGAAATAATCTACAAGATCGACGATTACAGGCAGAGACTTTAAAAAACACGATGATTCACAACCAAAACACGGCTTTTTAGCACCTCTTGCATAATCAGAAAAAGAAAAAAAATATATACACATTGTAGAAACAAATGAGAATCATCAAACAGAAAAGAAATACAAATGAAAGACTCATAAAAACACAGAAAGAAAGCCACTCTCCCTTTAAAGCCCAAGCTTTTCTACCCATCAGCAGGAAATGGAAAACTTGTTCCATCACCGTATCTTTATCTCGTCAGGTTTTGGACCCGCCCCTTTATGGTAGAAAGCTCTCCTCCTGCGTAGTACAAAAATAAAACTCAGAAATCAGAGAGGCATAAAAAAATAAGTGCTAAATAATAAAGGTTAATTTCTCTACAGTCAGTTTTCAGCTCTATAAAAATAGATAAAAAATCTAACAAGAAGTCGGTACAGTGCGTCAATATATTCATCTACGCGAAATCCGCTCGAGGCCGCCGTCAGACAACCGCGAGGTCGACGGTAAAAAGTTGACAAATAAATAAAAAAAAGGCAGCTTTGCTCCTTCCCTCCTGAGACGTCGGCACGTGAAGGCAGAAATGGTAAAGTGGTGTTTCTCTGACGCTGGTATGGATATGACAACATTAACCGCACAGAGAAGGGGGGGTGGGGGGATGTAATTGCATAACGCTTGTGATGTAACAATTTTTTGTACTTCCTTCTATGCTGCAGGCCTTTAATATAATAATTATTTAATTCGATTTGGCGATCAGGATTTAAATGGCAAATTTTTACAAAATATTAAAGAAAAATTTTAATAATAAACTTAAGAAGAGGCTGACCAGTAATTAATCTGGAAGGGAAAAACCAAACTTACAAAAATAAATAATAATCAGTTATTTTAAGGCCATTCTTTTTTATTCCTTGTTTCCTGGATCTGGCTTTTTTTTTTTTTTTTGCAGAATCACTAATTTAAAAGGTTTTACTTCAATAATTCGATTTTATTTTTAAATAATTGAATATTTCTTTTTTTAATCATTAAAATGACCATGTTTTAGGAAAAAGAGTCACTTAAAATGTGAATCATAAAAAATAAAATCTCAGCACTGATTTTCATTCATGTTGGACGGGGTGCTAATGTTTTGTTAAATTAACTTTTTTACTGTTCATTTCCTACAGCGATGGCATCATTTTTTAAATTCTAATATAATTAAAAAAAACCATTTTTTTTAATTAGAACCCCAGCGGCACGGTGGTGTAGCGATTAGCACGTCTGGCTCACAGCAAGAAGGTCGTGGGTTCGAGTCCCGGGCTCGGGGAGGGCGTTTCTGTGTGGACTTTGATAGTTCTCCTTTGCGCGTGGGTTTTTTGGTTTTATCCCACAATCCAAAGACATGCACATTAGGCTTCGGCCTCCCGAGACCTGGATTCACCGAGCGGTTCGGTGAATAAATAAATGAAAAATATTTTGGTTCATTAATTTGTGTTTCATTAACTTTTTAAATTATATAACAGTTCTTCTTTAAATCACGAATTATTACTTATCAATTAGTAATAAAAACAGAAAACTTATATATATATATATATATATATATATATAAACGGCATAAACGTGATACAAAAACATGTCCAAACTGAGGTCTGAGGTTAGAAAAGACGAGATGGCGACGTCAAAATCACCGGGAAAGAGCAAGAGCACACTTTTACACGATTTGGCAATTTAGAAACATACAGTATTGGATGTGAAGAGAAAGAGTGAAAGAAAGAGAGAAAGGGGGGGGAGGAATAGCACAAGAAGTGCTCTTATGTGTTTGAGGGAGAGAGTGTAAGAGAGAGAGAGAGAGAGAGAGAGAGAGACTGAGAAAGAGAGAGTGTGTTTGAGAGTTTGAGAGAGTGTGTGAGAGAGAGTGTGTGTGTGAGTGTGTGTGAGAGAGTGTTTGAGAGAGAGAGAGAGTGTGTGTGTGAGAGAGCTTATACACAAAAAAAATTTGACTCTCACCTCTTGCTCTCTCTCACACACACAGTCTCACACATACTCACACACACACACAGGGTCACATTTCTTTTTTTCTCTTTAAACTAAAGAAATCAAGGTGCAACAAGATTCATGCGTTTACAACCCATTAACATGCACGCGCGCACACACGCGCACACACGCACACCCCATCACTCCACATGTCTGTTTGAATGCATGAAAATCCACAGCGTATTATCTTAAGGACACTTGAGAGAAGATTGTATCGTATCGTTTCACTCGAACTGGAGGAGAACGCTTTCACAGACAGAGCTGCGCACACTTGGAGAAAAACGAGCAATAACAACAAAAAAAAAAACCACACTTATGATGGAGAGAAGAGAATTAAAATAATAATCGAGCTTTCCACCACACGGTAACGATTGGGATTATTGGCAAGAAAAGGAAGAAAATAGCTTCATAGAGCAGGCAGTACCCCTCAGCCCACACACCCCATCATAAAAGGCACACCCAGTCCCAGGATGGACATCAAAAAGGGTGACGGTCAGTGACGGCGTTTGAGTTAGTGCACAAAACACAACTGTGGACAAACTAACTGACGGACGGACATCACGTGTGTCAACAACACCCCTAACGTCCATTGGGATGAGGGGTAAAAACTAACTGTGGAGATTTGATGTTAAATGGAACTGTAAACGTATGAAAAAGTTCAATGTGACGCTCTAATAAAATAAAAACTGATGTGGGACGCAATGATTAAACACCTCTCGACCTGCTGCAGTGTTTTATTACTGTACACAGCCAGGGTGCCAATACTTTAACACACCAATCACTGAGTGCCAAATTTAATACAAAGTACAACTGAAATGCACATTCTGTCCTGTTGTATCGAGTACACAGTGCACTACACCACCGTCGTGTTTTTAAAGTCGAGACGTTCACAAAGCTGCCAGCAATCGCTGGGTCCAAACAATATCAGGACAATTCCGCCACTACTGAATCTGACCAATCAGTGACCACCACCCCTTTCTAGCCCTGCCCACAAGCTCCGTTTGATTCTCTTGATGAAAACAATGACATGTTCGGGATGACGGGTTTGTTACCGTACTCCACTGTGTGGTGGAAAAATGTTACAAAAGTCCACGAATGCTTCGCTCTCATTCTGCATCACATGAACTCGGGAGATAAATAATACTTTGTTACAAAACAAATTAATTTACTACTTTTAAAATGTCGATATAAACAAACAGCATAAAATAAATAAAGCATACTTTTTTTTTAAAGGGTGAGAGTTTAAGATGAAAAAAGGTGAGGCATTGTGTCCTCCAGGCCTCCAGGGGGAGCTCTTACACGAGTCAGAGTCATGATTTAGAAAAATTACTTTCTAAAATAAAGTGTTTTGGAATTACACCGTTGTTGTAATTACCGAGGATGCGATTAAAAAAAAAAAAAATAACAACAACAAAAAAAAACCTTCAAGTTGTAAATAAATATTTTCCAAAGTTAAGTTTAGCCATGGGCCAAGGACACTATTTTTTATTTTTTTTTTAATAAATAAAGCCTTAGGGACACAGTAACTAATGCTGAGGACACAAATCTGAAGCTCATCAAACCCTAAAGGATGGTGGGGAAAAGGATAAAAATAGCGGTCTTAATATCCACCCCTGCGGGTGCACAAATCATCATTCAGAGAGCAAACCGAAGCGTTTCTTTCACCCCTTCCTATTTTAGCGCCAAGCTCCTCCCTGTCACACGCCAGAACTGAACAATTCACTTATGAAAGTGTACAGAGCTTTAGGAAACTGATTAAAACAAAACAAAACACAACACTAGACAGACACTTCCCTAAACACTCCGTTCAGACTGGCTAGAGAGTGTCTGTGTGATCCAACACTTCGTTCAGGAGACAATAAGGACCGTTTCTTTCTAGCTGGAGTTCAGAAATAAGACAAACACCACAAAACATCGGAGATGATCTCCGTTACTTTAGGAGGTTTTGGATTTTCTGGCTCGTGGTGACGTTTTGTCTTCTGGTTTCATCACGCCGTTGAGGGAACCTCCTGGAAGACACAATACGAATTTAACAGAATTAGCAAAGACAAAAATGCTGCTAACAGATTTAGCTTATAATCTACACAGTCATTTAGTGCTAGAGTGCCAAGATTTCGCAGATTCTAGTTCACAGAATACCATCGATTAGCGTATTAGCGGGATTATACAAAAAGTTATGTTTGGATTTTCATTAAATGTCTACAAATGTCTAACATTGCTAGATAGAGATGACATCGTTTTGACATGTTGGATCATATGGGTGATCGATGAGCTTGGTGGAGGTTTGTCCTCTCCAACTGCTCTTGACGTACTTTAAATAACAAATATACACCATCACATCACTTGTTTGCATGAATGTGTCACATTTCATTTTAATTTTAATATTAATTTAGTGTTACAGTCACGACACTCTCACATTTTCACGTTGCGGCGTGTTAGCATTAAATAATCACTCACTTAATCTCATTCACTCTCTGAACCACTTAATCCTACTAGGGATACGCTGGAGCCCATCTCAGCCAATACTGGGAAAAGGTACGGTACACCCTGAAAAGCACGGCAGTAATTCACAGGGCCAACACAACCATTCATACTCACACCTAGGGGCACTTTGGATCAGCCAACTAGATTAATGTGACTAGACTGTGGAAGGAAACCAGAGTACCCGGATTAAACCCGCACAAGCATGGGAAGAACATGCCGACTCCATACAGAAACGCTCTCACTGAGCTTGAACCCAGGACCTTCTTGCTGGGAGGTGGAGGTGCTAACCACTACACCTCCGCGCTCCGTTTTCTGGATTTTTTCAGACTAGTAATCATCCCGGAATGTACAGTAAGTGTGTCTGATTCAAGATTGGGATCATGGCACCCATTACGGTGTCAGCGGGACATTTTAACTCATCGGTTTGTTTAACGTCGCAGAGAAGCCTGATGAATAGGGACGTCTGGGCTCAGACCGGGCTGTGCCGTGTGTTCTAGTACACGTGGCGTTCTATCCTCAAGACGCGAGTATGACGTGGATGTGTCTAACTAACACTGGGGTTTATTTTTAAGTTACTGGCGTGTTGTGCTGGATTTTATTTATCCCGAGCAGATTTCGGGGAAGCTCTCACCCCGAGACGAGTCCTTCTTGCCAGGTTTACTCTTGGGACTGACGGTTTTCTTCTTGCTGCTGCTCTGGACCTGACTCTGCTCCCGCCACTTCTTCAGCTGGAAGTTGATAAACTTCCACATCATCCAGGCCTGGGTCAGACAAATGGCTGAGAGACACGTCATCCTGAGAGCAGAACACACACACACACACACACACTTTAAAACAGGAAGTGCATCGTGCCTCACTTCCTCCTGTATATTTGTAACAGCAGTTGAGACTCTGTAAAGTCATAAGTGAAACTCTCTCGACTGTGAAACGATGAATCCTACCTCACGGTGAGAACGTTAAAGTTTCCTTCAGCCAGAGAGAAACCCTGATTATCTGTACGGGAAAGTCCGAAACCAAACGTCAGCACCGACAGAGTGAGGGTCAGGAGACGAGCGATGACGAAAAGCAGAGCCCACAGCGTGAACCTGAGGAAGGGGGGGGGGTGGGGGGTGGGGTGGGTTGTCAAATAAAGACAAACAGAGAGAGAGAGACAGAGACAGAGAGACGACTATAATAAACACCAATCAATTATATTCCAAGAAAAAAATATTTGAAACTATTTCTAATAAAAACAACGTGTTATTATTCTCTTAATTTTATAATATGTGAAAAGTGTTATGTCTAATAAAAATATAATTAACGCTAGTAAAACTCTTTACTGCTTTCAAAACAAGGAGCACAGTGTGGGGACATCAGTTCATCAGAGAGAGAGAAAAGGAGAGAGAGACAGAGAGAAGAGGTAGAGAGAGGAAGAGGGAGAGAGGAAGAATGAGACAATGAGAGAGGAGAGAGAAGGAGTGAGAGAGCGTGAGACAGCGAGAGAGAGAAAGGAAGGAGAGAAGAAGAAAGAGAGAGAGGAAGAGGGGGAGAGAAAAACAGGGATGAGGTGGAGAGAGAGAGAGAGAGAAAGTGAGAGACAGAGGGAGAGGGAGTAACAAGAGAGGAAGAAGGAGAGAGGAGTGAGAGAGCGTGAGAGAGAGAGAGAAAGGTAGGAGAGAAGAAGAAAGAGAGCAAGAAAGGAAGAGAGAGAGAGAAAGGGAAGAGAGGGGGAGAGAGGAAGAGGGAGAGAGCGAGAAAGGGAGAGAGAAGGAGATAGGGATGAGGTGGAGGGAGAGAGGAAAGAGAGAGAGAGAGAGAGAGAGAGAGAGAGAGAGGAACAAGAGAGGAAGGAGAGAGAGAGAGATGGAGAGAGAGAGAGAGAGAGAGAGAGAGAGAGAGAGAGGAGACAGTGCAGTAAGTAACCACACCCTTTCTGTTTGTTCTCGTTGCTGAAGTAGAAGAGACGAGACGCGTGGAACAGCAACTCCACCAGGTAGTGAGGAACCAGAAGAACCAAACCTAAACGGTGCAGACTGATACACACACACACACACACACACACACACACACACACACTCCCCTGTAATAGCGCTGTAAACAACAAAATTTCATCATCCTCTGGTCCTGAGAGAATTAATGAGACGCTGATTCATGGACTCACTTGAGGACGTAGGCGCCGCTGATGTGGACGATGTAAAGACAGATGTAGTAAAGCTGGCGTGGGATATCTTCCTAAAAACACAGACAGGAACATGTGTAACGCGATCCGTTACGAGGCAGCAATATGGACACTATAAATCACTGTGTGTGTGTTATTTGTTTAATGAAACACGAGTCATTTAATCCTCTTACACCTCAGTAATTGGCCAACATTTGTGATGTCAGTGTTTAAATTAATAATAAAAAAAAAAAAAGAATCTAGAGAATCACAGAACCAGGCTTCTTTTGAATTCTGGTTGGCTGCCCCTTCAATAAAGGGGGGGGGCAAACAAACAAACAAACAACAAAAAAAACCTCAGCAACTTTTCTTTTGTTATCAAGAAACCGCAAAATAAACGTAAACTCCCGGGAAGTCCAAAAATGTAAAAAGTTACAAAGCACTGAAACTGGAGACTCCTCCCAAAAATGCTAAACACGTCGGTCTTTACAGAAAGAAAGCAATTAAACATTTTTAAATCTATTATAAGCAGCACGTCTCCTACAGTTACTGTACAAGTCATACTGTACGATTCGTTACTATAGAAACGATATTGACATGACAACCTGAAAGTCACATGACGTGATGTAAATTAAATATTCATGGATTCACAGGTTTAAAACAAGAAGCCTGAATAAAAAACACTGCATTTTACTCGTATGGGAAATGAAATGCAGGAACACATTTACAGGCTTTTACCTTTCGGACTTTTTGGAAGTAAAGTTCCGGCAGCGCGTGGAACCAGTACGCCATCTGACAGATGTAGAAGAACTTCACCTGAAAACTGTGACAGAGGAGAAATATCTCAGAGCCAGTACACACCATTAATATCTATTAACCTTTATATATTCTAAAGAAAATTTTAAAATATAATTATCTTCAGGTTTATTAAAAAAAAAAAAAAATACATTTAAAAAAAACAAACCCCCACACACACTGGTGTTTTTCTGGTGAAAAATTTACATTTTGATTTAGCCACGCCCACAAAATTCCATAGAACGCAAGGTGAGCTGAAAGACTAATGCAAAATGAAAACCAAACAGTAAGAGAAAGTCTCTTAAGTGTAGTATCCAGTAAATCTTCCCATGATGCAACATACCAGCGACCATAAACATGTGTGTTGTCTTTTTAAAGGGTGTCATTAATTTCTACTCATGTTCAGTATGTGTTAATTAATGGCTGTGCTGTGGATTCGCTTTCTTTCAAATAAAGTTGTTTTAGTTCTTATTACTGAAATGAATGGAGTCGACACTTATTGGTCAGCTGTGTGAAATAACCTGATTGCCTAAAAAATAATAATAATAAAAAATTAAAAAAAAGTTGCTATGTCAAATAACCATAAATCGACTTCTATTGGTGAGCCGAGTCAAATTAGTCGATTCGCTGGGGAGAATCGATTCTTACTGGTGAAATGAATCAAATAATCTGATTCCCTATGAAGGGATCCTATTTAATGGTGAGTCGAGTAAAATAATCTATGAAGTGACTCTTTCTGATCAGGAAAGTTATTCAATAATTCATTAAGCTGGACCCTCATACAGGAAGCTGGAGCCCATCTCAGCAGCCTCGTGTACACCCTGAACAAAATAACAACACTTTGTGAAGGAAACTGATTCCGAGTCAAATAACCTGATTTCCTAAAAAATGTGTTACTTATTGGTCAGCTGAATCAAATAATTCATGAGTCAACACTTATTGGTGAGCCGAGTTATGTAACCTGACGTCTGAAGTGCATTACTGACTCTTACCGCGGAACGAGTCAATTAAAAAGCTGTTTAAAAAAAAAAAAAAAATGAGTTCATTTTAAAAAGCAGTTAAAAAAAAACCCAACAACAACAACAAAAAACCCGAGTTAATTTTAAAAAGCTGACCCTAACTGGTCAAATAAAATCTGAAATGACTCGTACTGCTGATCCGAGTCGAACAATCTGATTCACTGAAGAGTTGGAATCTGTAGAGAAGAGGATTTTGTCCCTCTTTTATCTTATAGTGAATTTCTTCAGTGAACGATCATGTGACTTCAACAAACTGTGTTCTTGATCAGCCGTCCACAAAGTCATCATAGTATTTTACACCTTCATAAACTTTTATCTTCCTGCACTTACGCCATGCGCGTGTGAGGATAACCTTCCCACAGGAACGTCGGATTGGTCACAAACTCCTCCTGTTAAAAAAAAAACAAAAAACAACAACATTTATTTTATTCTTTATATTCAGACTGAAGGATGATGAATAATGAAGTGTGTGATGTCATCGTCTCACCGCCGTCAGGATGCTGCAGCCCCACACGAAGGATGAGAAATAAAACGCCGCCAGCTGACCCGATTCATTAAACTTACTGTGCTTCGTTTTGGATAAGTGTAGACGCCGATTTATTTTCTGTTAGGATTCAGGATAAAATGATTAGCGCTGATTAATTATACAACACTCACTCTCTCTCTCTATCACACACACACACACACACACACACACACACACACACACACACTTCTCTACAAATTAAAATCGTTCAAAACTGTAACACTTTATTAGCTTTAGACATGCCAATAACCTGTCAAGAGCAAAAGTTTACCCCCTCAGTGAAAAACACCAAAATAAAGAAATAAATATTAATCATTTACCAGTTTACTGATGCTCCTACATTATTCTTGTCTAAAAAAAAAAAAAAGACTACACCACATCAGTGGGATTTATTTCATTTCAATAAATAACAAAATAGTAATAAATATAATTCACACACAAAGTTTCCGGAGGTTTATTTGCCGTACACTGGAGCTGGGGATTTCAAACTTGGTATGCTGGTTCACTACTATGAGTGCTAGGATGAGTTTGTGTGTGAGTGACCTTGACCTACTTTTCAAGGTCACAGAGGCAAAACTGTATATTAGGTTTACTTGGCAAGCGCTGAAGCTGGGGCTTTCACACTTGCTACGCTTGTTCTGTATGAGCATATTATGAAATGGTCCTTTCGGCGGGAGCGTCTGGACCCCTGTGGTCTATTTATTAGCTTTGTGACTGCATCAAAGTTCCATCATTTCCTTCTAATGGATTTTTGGATCCAACCCCCATCACCAGAACCGACATCATCAGCAAATTGGCCAAGATGTTAATTAGTTGCCATGACAACTCGACCAGCTCATCATTTACATAAGCTGTAATATTATTTTAGTAAGAACAGCAAAATAATTTATTAAAACCTCAACTTATAAATTAACACCTAAATATCTTACAATACCTCACTATAAAATATTCATTCTGTATCTCACTCCTGTCATAGGAGGGAACTGAAGGAAAGATGGAAGGGATTGGTGGATGAAGGGATGGAAGGAAGGAAGGAAGGGACTGGTGGATGAAGGGATGGATGAATGAATGGATTTAAGGAAAGAAACAGTGGACAAAAGAAGGGATTAGTGGATGGAAGGAAAGAAGGAAGGAAACACTGGATGAAAGAAGGGACTTGAGGATGGACAAATTGAATGAAACAGCAGATGGAAGAATGGATTGGTGGACGCAAGGAGGAAATGAAGAAAGTCACCAAATATTGGACTCATACAATTGAAGAAAGGAAGTAACTGAAGGAAAGAGGTGGATGAAAGAGATGGGTGGATGAAAGAAAGGAAAGTGTATGGAAAAGTAGATAAAGAGATGAACTGAGGGAATAATGGATGGATGGAAGGAAGAATGAATAGAACGAAACCATGGATGGACAGAAACAGTGGACAAAAGGAAAGAGTGGAAGAGAGAAGGGGGTGCAGGGAACCCTGGTCCGGATGAGAAGTTTGGTGTGAGCGTTTGCGCACAGGTGAAAGTGAAGTAGAAGAATAAAGGTGAGACTTACATCCAGTACGTACTCCTGGATGAGAGCGTGAAGGATGACGGCGATCAGCAAGTAGAAGAAGACCGTGGCGATGTCTTTGGGGCCGTAATGATAAAAGTTCATCGGCTCCGTCTTTTCATCTGTGATCAGAAGAGGGTTAGTAAAATACACCAGAGGGGGTGAAGAACATGGAGCAGAGGTGGAGAAGAAGGAGAGGATGAGAAGACAAAAAGAAGAAGACAAGAAGAAGAGGAGAAGGGAAGAGGAAGAGAATTGAAGATGAGAAGAGGAGGAGAAAAAGGTGAAAAGGAGAAGAGCATGAGAGGTGAAGAAAAAAGGTGAGAAGAGGAGGAGGAGACAAAGAGAAAGATGAGCAATAAAGATGAGAAGAGAACAGAAGATAAGGAAGAGGAGGAGAAGACGAGAGGAGAAGATGAGGAAGAGGAGGAGAGGAGAAGAGAAAGAGAAGAGGAAGAGGATGAGAAGAGGAGATGAGGGAGGTGAGGAGAGGAGAAGAGCTAGAGGGGAGGAGGAGATGAAGGAGAGGAGGAGAGGAGAAGAGTAAGAAGGGAGGAGGGGATGAGGGAGAGTAAGAGGAATGGAGGAGAGAAGAGGAAAAGAGGAGATGAGGGAAAGGAAGAGGAGGAGAAGTGGGAATAGTGGAGAAGAGGGGATGAGGGAATGGAGTAGATGAAATGAGGGGAAGGAGGAGAGGAGGAAGAGGAGGAGAGGAGATGAGGGAAAGGAGGAGAGGAGGAAGAGGAGGAGAGGAGATGAGGGAAAGGAGGAGAGGAGGAGAAGAGATGAGGGAATGGAGGAGAGGAGAGGAAGAGGAGGAGAGGAGATGAGGGAATGGAGGAGAGGAGAGGAAGAGGAGGAGAGAAGATGAGGGAAAGGAGGAGCGGAGAGGAAGAGGAGGAGAAGAGATGAGGGAATGGAGGAGCTGAGGAAGAGAAGGAGAGGAGAAAAGCAGAGGACGAGATGAGGAAGGAAGAGGACGAGAGAAAGAGGAGGATAAGATGAGGGAGAAGAAAAGAAGAGGAAGTTTGGTACCTGTAGCTGATGTCTGCGTGACGTTGTACTGCACAGTGATGAACATGATGGCGAACTTGGCTGTAACCTGCAACCATTAAAAAATAATAATAATAAAATAAAAAATTAGGTATAAATTTACGTTCATGTTTGTTCAGAACAGTGCTGCGTTTTCTTCATCACATCGTTTATAAATGTCTATAATTCATCATTTTCTTCATGGATAATAAACACCGACACCTCAGCAAACCCAGTGTTTTATTCTTCTCATAGCAGGCCGGCTTCACCGTCATTACAATATTTTATTTAATAAAGAACCCCACATTACACTTCTTATCCCCTCACAACTACATTTAAAGTTATTTACATGCTAACAGATGTTAAATAAAGGTTTGCAGCTGCACTACAGTCAGAGCTGCTCTCCTAGAATATTAATCACCACATTCTGACCAATCAGAATCCAGATCTCCCCAGCGCTGACAGAGCTGCGGGACGCTGATACTCACGGACAGATTAATCAGTAAATCAGACGAGTTCTAATATAAAGATATAAAATATCTGCCACATGGTCGATACTTCGCTCAGAATTATTTATAGTTTGAGTTTTAATTACGTGTACCCGCTTCGGTCTGTTATTTATTTATGGCTGTTTTCTCTCAGAGGGAAGACAGTTAGCGGTATATAAAAATCGAAGCGTAATCTTAGTTATAGCTTTAAGAAGAGGAAAGCGAGTTAATATCCAGAGCTACGATTCATTTCTGAATTTCAGAGGAAAAAGAAAGAGACGGAGTTGTGTTTAAATCTTCCAGAAGCCATAGAGTATAAACATCAGCCCATCTTTCATCCCTGCATCATGAGCTTACATGATTGGCTGGTGATCACTGTAAGTGACAGGGAGGTTAGCATATGCCATCCCTCCCTTCTGTGAGCGCTCGGCTCCCATGACTGCGTGCATCAGCATGACTCGTGATGAACTTGTGATCTCCAGGATGATCGTCGTGCACCTTGTCGATGGGCCACTTAGGAGTCGACATTTAGACATTTATAATTGATGATTTTCTTTATTACAAGAATTTGCTGAATACTCAATTCCAATTGGTTAATGATGTCATATCCCACAGTCTCTTACAGAGACGGGGATAATATGATTCAGTTATGAATAGCAATTCTTTCCTGCGGAGGTTCATGTATCGCCACATCAGCTATAAAATCAATTCTATACTCATTTTTAATTTACAGTACATGTTTGAATTCAAGCTGGATAAACGTTGCAGTTCCTCTATAGTCCTATAGGTGGTACACACTAATCTATTCACACATTGGCAGGCAGCACAGCATCCCGTGTGGTCAGAGCTAATTATAGGCTAACGTTGTGTAGAAATAATTAACAAACTTTCCTTTACATAGTTCATGGTTTGAAAATTCTAACAAACTCGTAATATCAAATAGGGATTCTTACCAAATCGCAATAAAAATCAAATCTGTACCTAGGTATCATATTGTATCAGAGAGTCCCTGGTGATTCTCGTCCCTAGTCTCTTACTTCTGTTAGACGCCACTGCTCTGAACAAGGACTACATCCAATCATATCAATTCGCAGAAAAGAATATCCTATAGACGGTCATAAAAACGACTACAACTTTTGGTCTTTATTCCACAGTACACAACGACAATTTTTTCTAGATAAGTTCTCAGATTCTCCAAGCCCAGACAGTACTTCTGGACTTTGTTACCATAAAGTTTTCGTTTACACCGTGAAGTTTTAACTGGTGTTTGTGGCTCCATCCATCCATTTTCTTCCGCTTATTCAGTGGTCAGGACACAGGGGTAACAGGTCTAGGAGGAGAAACCCAGGAATACCTCTCATCTCAGCAACACTCTCTAGCTCCTCCTTGGGAATCCCTAGGCGTTCCCAGACCTGACTTGTTCTGGGTATACCCCGGGGCCTCCTCCCTTTTGGACGTGCCCAGAACACCTCTAAACAGAGGCGACAAGGAGGCATTCTAATTAGATGCAAAAAAACAACCTTAACTGACTCCTTTTCAAGGGGAGCAGCAGAGGATTCTAAAGCAGAGCACCGATTCTTTTGTCTATCTCCTGCTCCATTCTACCATCACTTGTGAAGATACTTGAGCACCTCTGCTTGAGGTATAGACTTTTCCCCGATTTGGAGGGAGCAAGTCACCTTTTTCCAGTTGAGAACCATGGCCTCAGTTTGGAGGAGCTGACTCTCATCCCATCCGCTTCACACTTTACACGCATGTTCTGAAGATGCTAACAGAACCACATAATCTGAAAAAAGCAGAGATGCAATCCTGAGGCTCCAAAAGCAGACACCCCTCCTCTCCACGGCAACGCCTTGAGATCTTGCCCATGAAAACCATAAACAGAACAAAAGCCTCACTGCTCCTCCTCAATCATAGGCTTGACCAGTCGGAGCCTCCTCTCCAACACCCTAAAGTACCACCCCAATTTGCCACTCCACGGGTGTTGTCCCAGACCTCCGTGCGACAATGAAGAAAAGTGTCAACCAAGACAGCTTTAAGCACCTCGGGGCCAAGGAGCTTTTTAACTACGTCGGTGACCTCTGCCAGGGTAATGGCCTTGCCTTCCCCAAGTCTTCAGACTCTGCTTCCTCAGTGGAGGACATGGTGGCTGGACTGAGGAAATCCTCAATTGTGCTTGTTCTGCTCGACTATGTCCCCAGTTTGGGTCAGTGTTTCCCAACCCAAACACGATCTGGGATGGACCATGCTTTCCCTTTGTAAGACTTCCTTGAGGCAAATCAGAAGTCCTCCATGGCCTCTGCACTTTCGGCCGCTCAATACGCATCAGCTGCCTCAGGAGACCTCTGGGACAAGCAAGCCTGAAAAGTCTCCTTCTTCAGCTTAACACTTTACTTCACCACTGATGACTTTCTGGCCACAGATCCTGGAATATTCAAGCCTTCCTATCTTTTTTGGGAAACATTGTTTTTAAACATTTCAATAACTTTCTCACACATTTGGTGATAAACTGGGCAGTGGTGGCCTGGTGGTAGGGTGCTGGATTACTGATCCCAAAGTTGAGGGTTCAAGCCCCACTTCAATGGGATGTCACTGCTGTCCCCCCAGTGCAGCTAACTGGGTTATCAAATGCCAATCATGTCTCTCACTGTCTGTAGTGAGAGGCATGTAAAGGATCCATTGCTGATTTTTGTCAAGAGGAGGCTGCATAGCCATCAGCATGTTTCAGCCCTGCGATGGCCTGGCAAGCTGTCCAGGGTGTACTCTTCCCTCACCCAGAGTCGGCTGAGATGGGCACCAGCATCCCGCCGACCCTATTTAGGATTAAGTGGTTCAGAAAATGAATGAATGAATGAATTTGGTGATAAACTGGTGATCCTTTACTCCTCAAACACGAGGCCTTTCCTGGATTCTGATTTTATACAAAATCATGATTATAATCACCTCTTTCACATCACACTGGCATACAGGTATAAGTTTGTGGTTGTATCTGGTGTCAACGGTGATGTTTAGGTGTCTGTGGTTGTATCTGGTGTCAACGGTGATGTTTAGGAGGTGTCTGTGGTTGTATCTGGTGTCAACGGTGATGTTTAGGAGGTGTCTGTGGTTGTATCCGGTGATCTTGACGTGGTGCCTGTGGTAATATCTGGTGTAAACGGTGACGTTTACGAGGTGTCTGTGGTTGTATCTGGTGTAAACGGTGACGTTTATGAGGTGTCTGTGGTTGTATCTGGTGTCAACGATGATGTTTAGGTGTCTGTGGTTGTATCCGGTGTCAACAGTGATGTTTAGGAGGTGTCTGTGGTTGTATCCGGTGTCAACGGTGATGTTTAGGAGGTGTCTGTGGTTGTATCCGGTGTCAACGGTGATCTTTACGAGGTGTCTGTGGTTGTATCCGGTGTCAACGGTGA
>JBCNYH010000003.1:30952758-30961446 GCA_039654325.1 Tandanus tandanus
GTCCAGGACTGATAATTTCAGCAAAATTCGGCCCAAAATCAGGCTGTATAATGTGAAAAAACCTCCAAGGAGCCCAGAGTTTTCCTTTATCAGAGGATCTGCAGGTAACTCTTACAGTGAGGCAGAGTTTTTTTTTTATCAGTATTTAAACAGACTTTCTATGGTGATGTGTGAAATCTTCCAAGCTGGTGAAAGAGTTTGACATCTGGATATGAACAGGGTCTGGCGCACATCTGGAGAAAATGGATGACAATCCAGTTGCTGGTGGAGACTGTTGTCACAAAACACACACACACACACACACACACACACAGATATATATATATATATATACAACAAACAATCTTGACCTTGAGGCAGTACGGTGGTATTGTGGTTGGCGCATCCAACTCATAGTAAGTAGGTCCTGGGTTTGAATCCCGGGCTCAGCGTGGGCATTTGTGTGAGGAGCCTGCATGTTCTCCCGGTGCTTGTGTGAGTTTCCTCCAGCCAAGAAGTCTAATGTGCATGTCTTTGGACTGTGAGAGGAAACCGGAGTACCCGGAGGAAACCCATGCAAACACCGGGGGAACATGCAAAAACTCCACACAGAAACACCCAAGCCGAGCCTGGGACTCGAACCCATAATCTGGAACACCTGATTCTAATTGTAAGGTGCTTTCAGGTGTGATGAATGTAAGGGTGTACTTACTTACTCTCATATGACAGATCGGTTTTCTTAACTCCACTGAAAATGTGACTCTTTATCTTTGGGGACTTTTTTTAAAGAGGGTGAATTTTTTTAAATATTATTTTTACATGACTGCAGATTGAATTGCCTCCAAGTATATGCATTATTAAGGTATAGGTTTGGGGGTGAGCATGCCAGGGATGCCTTAGGTAACCATCTAGGTTGCCTATGTCTAGAAACGCACCTGTGAATGAGCTTTTTGTAAATAACATATTAGATCTAAATATAAAGCAACTCCGAGAATTCCACAGCTCTGTGATAAATAAATATAATACACACTTGTTATTTGTGTTTGTTTAAATCCCACCCATGCACTGAGACTCTGAGATGATATACTGCACTAGAGCTGCCTTTTCTCCAGAAGAAAAGATGTCCTGTTTTAGCGTGGCACGCGTCCATGACTGCTGAGCAAACAGCCGGCTTTAAGGTTCGCCCAGAAATCATGTCAGATTCTGAACCAGGAGAGAAGCAGAACAGCTGCTTGTAGATCCCCCTCATTCTGGCACGAACACCTGCTCCAAAACTTTTTGTCCTTCCTGGTTTGTGATGGTGGTGCTGGTGGTGGTGTGTTGGAGTGATGGTAGTGATGGTGTGATGGTGGTGTAACGGTATTGGTCGTGGTGGAATGTTTGTATTTATCGGTATCTGATTTATGGAATATATGCCAGTTCTTATGTACACTGGGTACCGTTACATGGGAAAATGCTGCCTGAAACTGGAACAGACTCAAAACTGAATGACGTCCAACTGTCATTTGGTTGAACCGAAACCCTGTGGTGGTGAGTGCTAACTGTTTTAGCGTGTGTGCTATAGTTATTGTTATGAAATTTGAGCACTTTTAAATAAATCCAACCAAAAAGGTTACGTTGCATAATTTTCCAGTCTTGTTCTGAGGCTCTGGCTGGACGCCGGTCTTTCGTAGAACAGCTGTGGAACGGCCTGAATCCTCAAAAGACTCCAATCTGTTAGTTCGCCACCATCTGAGGGCTAACCATTGCCTCCTAATCTCTGAATCTCTAACATTTAACAGTTGCTATAGCTGCACTTTGGAGTCTGAACCTGTTTATTCCGTTACTGGAAAACATGTGGACGGGCTGGATGGGTTTTAATGGTGACTAAAGTGAAATGGTCAGTATTGTGTGTGTGTGTGTGTGTGTGTGTGTGTGTGTGTGTGAGAGAGAGAGAGAGAGAGAGAGAGAGAGAGAGAGAGAGAGAGAGAGACAGATGTGTGGCTTGACGCCTCTTATTTAGCAAGAACTTTGACATTTTGTCCCCCAAGCCTTTTTCCCTTTTCCCATTTCAATTTTATGTTTCAAAGGAATTTTCAGTAACTCCAGGAAGAAGATGGTGTGTACATAGCTAAGAAATTTAAAGTCCTATCTCTTGGGATCTTTGATTTTCTCTCTTTCAGAAACCACTGCGCCTACATTGTCCAGAAGAACATTACCTGTACCATGCAGGACGGAATGGCCACCTATGTCAAGGCGGATTACACCACCAAGTGCATCTGGGGACAGAAGTGTCCTGTTGTGATGTAAGAACATCGTGATTTTTTAAACCTGGTGTACTCACAGTATTGCATTTTAAATAGTATCAGGGTCTATACAAGTTTCGGCGATTTTAAAGAGCCTGTCTATGTACCACTGCCCTCTAGTGGTGAAATTTAAAACTTAACAACAAAAAGCCGTAAGTTTGAATCTTGTGCTTAACATATACAAGATTAACTAGCATGTCCCTGGGTGGTAGCATCACAGAATGTGTAGGTCAGTAAGTAGGTGATGATGTTATAATCGAGGCAGAAAGAAAAAGAGACAGAGAGACAGACAAAGAGGCAAAGGGAAACACAGTTCGGCTCCCGAAAGAACAACAGTAAGTAAAGTATGTAAAGCTCTGCAGATGGGTTGTCCCAGGGTGTTAGTGCCCCTCTCTATGACATCCAAAACACACAAACACACAAACATTCACAATTACACCTAGGAGCAATTTGGAACAGCCAATTAGCCTAATGTGCATGTTTTTGGACTGTGGGAGGAAACCAGAGTACCTGGAGAAAACCCCACAAAAACTCCACACAGAAATGCGTCCTTACCTGTGACATCATCGCAGGGTGTCTCGGTCATGTGATAAACTGGCAGGACAAAAAGACAGAGGGACATGGAGTCTGGTTAGTGGTCTGCTCATTACATCCCACAACAAAGCCGAAGTCTACAGTTCAAATGCAAGGTAAAATGGGCAAAACACAATGAGAGAAATGTTTAAAGCTCTAGCAAGTGACAGCAAGGTACAGTAGATTCAGGAACAAAGACTTACTAAGACAAAGGGTGGACTTGGTTTTGTGTCTTTTCCTTATTTACTGCTTAGATAAGATGTGGTTTGAATATTGCTCATTACTCAGGCCAGTACAAGTCAAAAGAAAGCATAACCTGAGCTCATGTTAGATTGTATGTGTTCATAGGTATCGGACATTCTTCAAACCTACCTACAAGGTCGGTTACAAGACAGTGACAGAGTTGGAATGGCGCTGCTGCCCAGGCTACACTGGAGAAAACTGCTTTGATGGCCCTACACCTGGCCCAGACTCTTTCGTGCCACCAGTGAAGGGCTCCATTCAGGGGCCCAGACCTGGGATAAAAGGTTTCCCATGGGGTCACAAGATACCAACCCCTGGGTCAGGGCTAGAGCCAGGCAGGCATCATTTTCCTGGGGATCATCGTGATAATGTACCAACAGGACATGTACCTTCATCAGGTAACTATATAATTTACAGTAAATCAGAAGAAAGTGCTTTCCAAACAATGGATTTCCTAAAGCTCATTTGTGATGTCTTGCCTTCAGATCCAAGAACGGGTGTTTCTGGTGAACGTCTAGACCGTATGGAGGAAGATCTGAGGAGGCTTTCACAGGGTTTGGAAACTCTGAATGGCATGATCTCAGGCCTGGAAGAACGTCTTCGTGTCTCACTCCGTGAGGACACCACCAAGATGTTGAGCACCTTGCTAGGTGGTCCCCCACATCAAATAGACTCTACAGTGGACTTTGCTGTCATCCCTGATGGCTTGCCGGACACTCCAGAAGGCAGTAAGAGTTTTCCGGTTCTTGCTGAGCTGGTGGGAAGGGTGACAGAGGTCAAGGATGAGCTAAAGGTCAAGAGTCACATGCTTGATGAGATCCATGGCATGGTAATGGGCCATGATGGGCAGCTAAAGAGACTGATGGAGGTGCCATCTGGGGGAATTCAGAACTTAATGGAGAAGCTGTTGGATGAACGGCTGGCTGGCATCCGGGCAGAGATCCTGGATGGATTTGAAAGGAGACTGAGTGGCCTAGAAAACCACTGCAATGAGAAGATTGGACAGGTGAGTCGCAACGGCAGAGGTTCCATTTTGGGGTCTTGGACAGTTTCTTGACCTTGTGAGTTGTTTTGTGATCACTTAGTATTATTAAGCATAGTGTGAGTTACAATGTTTAGAAGTGGATGGTTTTCATTTTCTTCAGGGAAGAGAAGAATCTTGTTAATCCATCTCCTCAATCCATTTTACCAGATTTATCTTGGCTAGGGACACGGTATATACTGAGCCAATACCAGGAACACTGGACAGGAGCCAGGAATAAAGCCCAGCTTGATTGATCTTTATTGACAGACTAGAATTGTCCATTACAAAGAAACACAAGAAGAACTCACAGCAAGAAGGCCTGGGTTGGATTCCCGGGCTCGGGTGTTTCTGTGCATGTTCTCCCTGTGCTTGCCTGGGTTTCCTCCGGGTACTCTGGTTTCCTTCCACAGTCAAAAACCTGCACAGTAGGCTAACTGGCTAACTGGCTAACTCACCCCTAGGTGTGAGTGTGTGTGAGTGGTTGTGTGTGTGTGTGTGTGTGTGTGTGTGTGTGTGTGTGTGTGTGTGTGTGTGTTCCCCTGCCTGGCCTGACGAGCTGTTCAGGGTGTACCCCGCCCTCGCCCAGAGTCGGCTGAGATGGACGCGCCAGCCTCCCCGCAACCCTAATTAGGATGATTAGAAAATGAATGAAGGAATGAATATCAGCTTGATCATATAAATAAACAATAGCCATTCAATCTGTAATGAAGTGCTCCAGATATTTAATTTTTATTACAAACACAGATCAACTGATTTCTTTTGCTCTAAATATCATAACCATGCTCTTTTTAGCATTATACTGCTCGATTCCCTACTTAGAGCATATATTTATCAGCTGTAGAAACCCAGCACTTTAGGATCTAGGATAATTGTGATGTTGCTTTTGGACCACTCCAAGGCTCCAGTTCGGTCACATTTTCAGCTAAGTAACTCTTTTGTTGCTTCCTTTGCACAGGTTCAGAAGAATTGCCAGAAGGAATACCTGAATGGTCAGGAGCAGCTCCAGCAGTCCCTAGATGGTCGTGAGACGGGTCTGAGGAAGGAGCTGGGTGATCTTCAGGCTCAGATCCAGGGTCTAACTGTGGTCCCTGGTTGCTGTGGTCAGATTAACAATCTCTCTCAGCGAACCTTGCTTCTGGAAGAGTCTGTTAAGAGCCTGACAGAGTCTCAGAGACATCTACAGACAATACTCAATGAGCAGACAATCCACATGGAAACAATATTGGATAGTCGCTTACAAGCTGTAGAAGGCCGTCTGAACACAACAGAACAGGACAAGGCAGAGCTAGATGCCTGGGGAGAAGGAATGGAATGCCCAGATGCATGTAAGAATCTTCTGGACAAACAACTGAAAAGCCTGGAGGAGCGTGTGTCTGTGGCTGTGGAGGAACTGAGCAACGTCACATCTCCTGCGCTACTGGAAGGCCAAGTGGTGCCAGCATTAGGTACAGAGATCGAGAACATCCGTAGACGTATGGAAGCTGGTTTGGATGGCGTCCAGAAACAATTATCAGATCTTGAGCTTCTTTGCACGTCCTCCTGCTCTGTAGCACCCAGTCCTGATGCAGCACTAATCCAAACAGACATAGAAGACTGCAAAGAAATGGAGAAGAAGATTTCAGAGCGTCTGGACACACACACAGATATGTTGGACCGTCTAAATGGTACCTTGCAAGGACTCTTGGTGCAAATTGCTCAAGAGGACCAAGAGGGCTCAATACATGGTGAGATCACGCTCCTGAAGATTAACGTCAACTCTGTAAACCGCACCCTAAAGGGGTTGAGAGATTCTGTGCATCTGTTTACCAACGAAATGAGTCATGTTAACTCAACATGGCAGGAGCGACAGCAAAGGTTGGCCACGCAAGTGCATGGCATCGCTGAGCTTGTGGGCCAGCAGGGGGCGCTGCTTGGGGCCGGAGAGCGCAGACTGGTGCAGCTGAAAGGTGAGCTGCAGGGGTTGAGGAGGAGACTGTCAGGGGAACTGCAGGGCTGTCGGGGAACCGCACTGGATGCTCACCGTGAGGTCATGGGAGTTGAAAGCCGGGTAGCTCAGGTGGAAGGCCAGTGTAGCAGCCTGGGAGAGCTCGCTGATCAGTTGGAGAGGATTCGTGCAGAACTCGAGAGCCATTCAGACAGCTATCTGGCACAGGTGAATGGAACCCTTGCGAGCCACACCCAGCAGCTTGTACAGCTTAAAAATGGACTCCAGGAGTGCGTAAACAAGACGGTCCAGTAGCCACTTGTATACAGAGACACTCCAAGGCCTGACTGTACGAACTGAGATGTTTCTTCTTCTGGTTTTATCAACAGGGCATTGTTTTCCTACTTCCTCCTTCATCATCTAGATTTTGTCTTTGTTTTTGTCTTTTCTTTCTTTCTTTCTTTTTTTTTTTTACGTTATATTGTTTCTAACCAGTGTGTTAACTTATATATAAAAAAAAAAAACTTGATCATGATGTTATATATTGTACAGTTTAGCCCATCACTCCCTAAACCCCACAGTTTTCCCTGCTGTAGCACGTATAATTCAACTGATTTGTTAATCACTAAATTAAAGGGACAGTGTGTAATGTTTTGGAGGATCTATCAATCCATCAGAAATTAATTATATCATCAATAAAAAAAAGTTTTCAATAAGCTACAATCATCAAACGGGTTGTTGAGTTTCAGAACCTTAGAATAAGCTGTTTATATCTACACTGGGAGCGGGTCCCCTCTCACAAAGGGCACCATTTTGTACCACAATGTTTCTACAGTAGCCCAGAGCCATACAGACTTTAAGGGGGAGAATTTCAGTTGCCATCTGGAACCTCACCACTAGATGTCGCTCGATACTGCTAAATATTACACACTGTACCTTTAGGTGCTTCCTGTGTTGAAAATTCTCTTAAACTCTTGAATTTTGGGATCTTAAATTTAGGGAAATTGTCAGATTTATGGAATAAGGTCTGGTTTATAAGCTGCTCCACCTACATTAACTCTAATGTTTTTCTCACTCATGTCTATTTTTAAATTAGTGTGAAAATTATGGTGCTAAACATTAAGTGTGAATTTTTTCTATGTGAAATATAATATTTCCTTATTACTTTAAAGTTTTTTTTCTATGAGATTATAATTTTTCATTATTAAAAGTTTGTGCTGAGGACAAACTAAGAACTAGGTGTGGTTGCAGCATGGTTTGGCTACTTACAATAAAAAAAGTGACTTTACCGATATTAACCACTAGATGGCAGCAGTAATACTAATAAGAAATACATTCTAGGACTTTAGTTATTCATTTTTAAGATAATTTCCATGGTGTTTCTGTGGTTAGCACTGTCGCCTCATAACTCTGAGCTGAAAAAGGTTTTGGGTTGAAATCTCGCGGTTCACTGAAGTCTTCTTGTGTGGAGTTCTGTGTGCATGTTCTCCCTGTGCTTGCATGGGTTTCCTCCAGGTACTCCAGGTTTCCGCCCACAGTCCAAAGACATGCACAATAGTAGAATGATCTACTCTAAATCCCACAGAGTTGTGCATGTAAGTGTGAATGTTGTTGTTGTTCGTATCTGTGTTAGTCCTGTAATAGACGGGTGACCTGTTCAGGGTATAACCTCGCCCCCTGTCACCTGAAGTCAGCTGGGATTGTCTGCAGCTTCCATGTGACCCTGATGGATATGTGGTACAGATAATGGATATATGTGAGACAGTAAGTCAGAAGTCATAATTATAAGATTAAACGCAAACATTTGAGGCTACCATATAAATCAAGGAGAAATATGTTGCCTCTCTCTTTCTCTCACAAATATGTAATTTGGGACCATTATTGAAAGTTTAGGATATTCATCAAAATCAAGAGCACTGTGAGTACCACGGTGCTCCTGCGTATATTGTGTACATGAAGATGAACAGAGGCTAACTGACCAACCATAACATTAAACAGAAGGGGTAGGCGGAGTCACATATTAAAGATGTGTTTTATCTTCCATTATCAGTTCATTCTGGATAAATATAAAGGTTTCCTGGTAAAACCACCCCAGCTCACAGGTTTAGTATCTCGTATTCACCTGTTCTACATCTCGTTTCGGTTCTGTATCTGTTTACAATAACAATAACAATAAAAATAACAAGACGGGACGATCTTGCGCATGCGTGATAACTTGGCAGTGCAACACTGATTTGTAGAAGTGTTAAGAAGCAGAATAAGGGATATGATTTCACTCACTCACTCAATTCAATTCAATTCAGTTTAATTTGTTTAGCGCTTTTTACAATTAACATTGTCGCAAAGCAGCTTTACATAGTAATAGTAATTTAAAAAGGAATTTAAAGATTTGTCTACAACCCCTACACATCCATACTGAGCAAGCCCGTGGCGACAGTGGCAGTGTCAGTTGACACAAGGAAGAAACCTTGAGAGGAACCAGGCTCAAAAGGAAACCCATACTCATTTGGGAGAAACTGTAAAAATACAAACCATATAAGAGAAACTTCATTACAGTCCAACATGTAGTCCGGTTGGTTATAACACAACTGTAAGTCCTAAATAATTGCAGCAAGAGAGTTTATATCACCAGCAGTGAAAAGTCGTCTTCGCAGTCGCTG
>JBCNYH010000003.1:31007751-31020560 GCA_039654325.1 Tandanus tandanus
AGGAAATGTTTAGGCCCAACATGTTCTTCCTCCTGCTGCTGCCTCCCATCATCTTTGAATCAGGATACTCACTTCACAAAGTAAAGAGCTCTCTGATTTTATTCTAGAACAGATTCATCACTGAGAGTTTTCTCCTTATTCAAATATCAGGATCCTTCTTTAATCAATTATTTCATTATCTAATATAGAATTTTATCATGTATTAGACACGCCCATTATTTAACACCTCCTCCTCAAGTCTTTTATTCCTCAACACTCACACTGTTATTATATATACATACATTCAGACTACATTCATCTATCCATTTATCTATCTATCCATCTCTCTATCTGTCCATGTGACTATCTGTTTGTGTCCATCTATCCATTTATTGATCTATCTATCATCCATCCATCTATTTATCTATCCATCTATCTGTCACTCTATCTGTCTACCTGTCTGTGTGACTATCTGTCTATCCATCCATCCATCTATCCATTTGTCTATCTATCCATCTGTCTATCTATCCATCTGTCTATCTATCTATCTGTCATCCATCCATCAGTCTATTTATCTGTCAATCTTTCCTTTTTCACACACACACACACACACACACACACACACACACACACACACACACACACACACACACACACGGTTAGATATTTGTTAGTGTGAATGAAAGAAGAGGATGATGGGAACATCTCTGACATCACTCGTTTTAGGGAAACTTCTTCCAGAACATCGGCTCCATCACCTTATTCGCCGTCATCGGGACGGCTATCTCCGCCTTCATCGTCGGGGGGGGGATCTACTTCCTGGGACAGGTACGCCTTTTATACTTCAGTGCTTACACTCTGAATTTTTTTTTTTAGATTTACTCCCTTCTTCCCTTCTTATCTTCCTCTTTCTTTCCTGATATCATTGTATAATCTGTAAATGTTTTATGTGTGTGTTCTCCCTGAGCAGCGTTACACACACATATATACACACACACACACACACACACACGTACAGGAGTTTTAACCTGTAACTAATCATCGTATTTAAATTGACTGATTTCACAAACATTTATTTATTTATTGGTTTGTTTATTTTAGATCTAACTAATGCTTTTTAATCTGTTAAATTTTTTTTTTTTTAATGTTCATGTTGATCAGCTGCAGTTGTGGGGGTGAGCAGGAAGTGAGAGGTGTGTGTGTGTTTCTTTATTGTTTGTCAGTAATTAGTTGTACACAAGGTTTATTTTTGGAGTTACTCTGAGGAGGTCCTTTTCCATTGAAGGATGGCGTAGCAGGGCGCCAGTACATACACACAGAGACAGATGGTTTACGGTCAGTAATCGTATACCTGGATACGCAGTGTGCTGACGGGATGCGATGCCACCTTGGTGTATTGTAGTCAAATGGATGGCGTCATGTGTGTAATGTGTGTGTGTATAAAAGGTTCCCATGACAGTAAAGTCTCTGCTCCTGATGAATAAATTAATTAAATAAATGAATTCCCAGCAGCTCCTTTACTCGCTTTTAAAAATTCTAAAAAATATATTTAAAAAACATTTTGCAACTGAACTTTATTATGTACTTATTTTTACTGACAAAACTTTTATTTTATTTTTATTCTTTAAACTACTATATGAATATATATATTTTTTCCATCATAAGTTAAATTTTTAAATGTTTAGCATTTGTGATGATTGTTATAATTTTTTATATTATTTTATATTTTAAAAAATGATTTGCATTAAAATATAGTACAAAATGTAAGAAGAAAAATCTCAAAAATGAATGTTGTGCAAATAATAGAATTTCAACAAATGCAAAAATAAAAAATATAAATATAAAAATGGATGATGTAAAAAATATTTAAAGAAATAGAAAAAATAAAAATTAAGTATAGCAACAAGAACAGAAAAAGAACAGAAAATGTAAAAAATGTTTTATTAGGGTTTACTATTATTAATAACGATAATAATAATAACAACAACAATAATAATAATAATAATAATAATAATAATAATAATAATAATAATGATAATAGTGTTTCACCCACTGACTGAGGTGTGTGTGTGTGTGTGTGTGTGTGTGTGTGTGTGTGTGTGTGTGTGTGTGTGTGTGTGTGTGTGAGAGAGAGAGAGAGAGAGAGAGAGAGATAAAGGAACTTCATCATTTACTTCCAAGAGAACCTTCTGGATTTCAAGCCGTTCATCTTCTGAATGTTTACATTTACGAATTGTGTCAGTGATTTAGGAGAGAATAAGACACATGATGTTACCTGAACTTGAAAAGCTGTTTTCTGGCGTGTGTGTGTGTGTGTGTGTGTGTGTGTGTGTGTGTGTGTGAGTGTGTGTGTGTGTTTATATAGTATATTAATGTTTTACCTCTTCTTCAAACAGGCGGACGTTATTTATAAGATGACCATGACGGACAGGTGAATAAATTATAATAATTCACACCTTGGATCAACTCATATAAGGACTCACACACAGCGTTTGATCTCCTTAAACCCATAATTACATTTAGATATTTTTCTATAGGCTATTGGTTTTTAAAGACACACCCACTCAGAACTACTCATTTCCATATATGGGCTGAAAGACACACCTTCATATTCACCATTACTCAACGACACGCCCACTCAGAGCCACTCTCATTATCTTATATGGACTTCCTCCCAGAAATGGTCACTCAGGACTACCGTTATTTCCATATATGGGCTCAAAGCCACACATATACACACCCTACTACTCATAAAGACACGCCCACTCTGAACCACTCTTATTCTAAATATGGGTTGAAACACCCACCTACCTACTTGCTATTACTCATGGACACGCCCACTCAAAGCTGCTTAATGTCTTATATGGACTCAAGGGAACGCCTACCATTTTTTAAGGCAGTGCTGCACATATTTCCATACATACTCCCACAATGTTATTAGGACACACCTACAGTTCCTATCGATCAGTCATAAAAGCGCACCCCCTCAAAGCCACTAAATTTCATGTGTGTTCACGCCTACTAATAGATCTGAAAGACACACCCATGTAGTTTGTTTAGTGTCGCTCTGATGTGATAACGTTCTTAATCCACTTTATCTCTCACTTTCTGTGTGCAGTTTTGCCTTTGGTTCTCTGATCTCGGCAGTGGATCCCGTCGCCACCATCGCCATCTTTAACGCTCTGAATGTGGATCCGGTCCTGAACATGCTGGTGTTCGGCGAGAGCATTCTCAACGACGCCGTGTCCATCGTGCTCACCAAGTACGTTATCACCGAACAGAAAGTCTGGAAAAGTCAGAGCTTCTTAAACTTTAGCAGGTTGTCCAGTCAGAAAAGTGGGCGGGGCAGTAAACCGAATGAAGTAAGTGCAAATACTGTTTAGGGCTTTTTATTTATTTGGCTTTGGTCTCATGAGGAAGACACTAATCTCACAGGATCTGATGTAGAGTTTGATTTGAAATGCAGTAATTTTAATTACAAGCAGATTCTGTATCAATGATGGATTGTTTAGAGCTAAACTCACTGAAACACCTGAACACAGCAGTTTTGTTCCAGTGGCGTTGGCTGCACAGGTGGAATTAAGGATGTGGAATTGGTGCGCAGCCAATCCTGAGAACTGGGTATATAATATATATATATAAATATAGTCCGAGCTCTTTCCCCGTAGCCTGCAGTGAAGGGATTTACATCTCACCCACATGTGGCTCATGTTATTACAGTAACAGCTCCATAGTTTAAGTTTAAAAGTGTGTACACCCTTAAAGCAGTGTATTTTAATACCTTAAGACCTTTCATATGTTTTCAGTGAAACCATTTAAACTGGTAAATTTCAAATTCATAGAATAGAATAGAATTTAGAAGAGAATCTTTCAAATTTAGCATCATGTACGATATTTAAGTATATTCACTACATGTTTATTTTACACTGAATTGTAGGTAATGTTTAGATATAATTTACAATGTTTTATAATTTATTTTGGGTTTAATATTTTAATGTTTTAAAAATTTTAGTACTATAAAAGTTCATCAAATTTAAAATGCAAATGCCTTATTTATTTTATTCACCCTGCAATAATAGAACGGTTTTACTCAGTTATAATTAACCAAAACGTGTTCATTACCACAGAAGTGCTAAAATATGTAATTAAAAAAAATTTCATCTTTCCTAAGTATGTACTTTTATAAACTTGATTTTTATTCCATTAGTTACTGAATTGGAGCTTTTTACTTATGAATTTTACTTTAGTTGCTTTTTTTTCTTTTTGTTTACTTAGTAACTTTTCATACTTACTGTTGACACTTTAGTCACTTACTTCGCTTACTTTACATTCGTTTCCTTTAGTTTATTTACTTTTCTGACTTATCCTTATGCCCCTTTCTCACCGACGCAACTTGACCTGTGGAAGTTCACGAAAATGCTTCCGCAAAACAACGTGTGATTGTTGTCGCGTGTATCGCAGGTTGCCGCAGAGAACCGTGAGCACTGCAGCCTTCTGCAGCTACTCGCATCATCATTTTTACTTTCCTTTTTCTTCAGCTTTACATCCTCAAAATTTAGATTCTTTAACTTTTTTAACTTGTTTTTTTTGCCACATTGTTTACACATTATTTAGCTACTTTACTTTATTAAATGCACAATCTTCGTTTAATTACTCAACTTAATTTTTTGCTTTATTTGTTCATTTACTTAACCTACATTTATTTAAAAAACTTAACATTATTTATGTATTTACTTTAATAACATTACTAAAATTATTAATTTATCCTCTCAACTTGAATTCTTTTACTTATTTTCATGACTTATTTACTTTCTTTTTTCTTTTTTACTTATTTGAATTAATTCTTACTTTCTTCTTTTCTTTACATTTTACCTAATAATTTCCTCCTCAGGGCGGGTTTGTATTATATAAACGTATCAAGTCATGTTCTGATAAAAACACAGTGTTGCATCGAAAATACCAGTAAAAAATATCTGAGCCTGTAAAACACTGGCACTAACAGACGTGTGATTATATCAGCACTGAGCTCATCAGTAGTGGCGTACAGCAGAAAGCCATGTGCCCTGTGCGAGCAGAATCCAAAAATGATTCCTACAATTCCTGCATCGGGTTACGGCTCAGTGTCGAATAACTGATGATGTCATAGCTAATGAGCCACATGATAAACTGTTCAGTGTGGTGTATAAACTTTATCAGCATTATACTTTTTATTAACTCCTGATTATATGAAGAAATGTATTATTTATTTTATTTGACGTGTGATGATGTCACGGAGCACTGATGGCTGATTCGTGGGTAAGTGGTCAGTTGTGTTGGAGAAATACTGATTAAATAATTGAGGTTTGGTCAGTGTGTGAGTGTGGAAGGGATTATACTCACTGATACGGGTGTGTGTGATTCAGCACTGTCGCCCCCTGCAGAAACGTGTATGTGTGTGTGTGTGTGTGTGTGTGTGTGTGCGCTCGCATGTGCGTGAATAATCAGTTTGAGGCAGGGATGTTGTTAGAAACACAGGTCAGAGGTCCTCGATAATCCTGTATTAATGAACTTAAAGCTAATTCTAGAACTCTGTTAGCACAAAGGATATTAATGCTGAGGTGGTCCAAGCTTGAACACGTTTCTGTTGTTTCTTTGAATTTTTGCTTTCCTTCAGTACCGCGGAGGGCTTCACCGGCTCAGACGCATCTGTAACGGGGTGGCAGACGTTCCTGCAAGCGCTCGGCTACTTCCTGAAAATGTTCTTCGGGTCGGCTGCACTTGGAACGCTCACCGGTCTTATCTCCGCCCTCGTATCCTTTACTTTATTTAATTACGCAGTTCATTAATGCACTTACTTTACATATTTACTTACATTTTTTGCTTTATTACTTATTTTCTTTGAGCTTAATTAAAAAAAAAAATTCATTGTATTACTTGCTTTACTAATTTAGGTTACATTTTGTACTTTATTCATTACTTACTTTACGTACTCTAAACATACTCATTTTCTTTACTTGCTTTTTTTTTTTTTACTTAGTTTCCTTATATACTTTATTTATGTTACTTCCTTTACTTACTTTCTTCAGTTCATTCTTTTTCTTTACTTGGTTTTCTTAATGACTTGTTTGTTTACTTTGCTTTAGTTGGGTATTTAAGATCTTTACCTACTTTACATACCCTTTAACTAATTATCCCTAATTACTTTACTAACTGTATTTAAGTTTTAATCATTTGATTTTATTGACTTACTGTCAATAATCACTATTAATTTACTGTTACATACTACTATATACTGTTTATTAATAAACATGTTTTTGTACTTTATAGATTTTTCTTTATTAATTGCAGTTAAAATAAGAAAATAAGTTCAATAATTTACAGCCGGTCTGAGGTGGAGTGTATTCACGCGCGTGTTTGTGTGCGCTGTATAAGAGAATCATATAATTATTGTTGTGATCCTTAGCGGTGTGTGTTTAGTGTTTGAAACACTTTGACCTGAGGAAGACGCCGTCTCTGGAGTTCGGAATGATGATCATTTTTGCTTACCTGCCCTACGGTCTGGCTGAAGGGATCAAATTGTCTGGTGAGTTCCGGCTCGGCTGCATTCTTTCTCATACGCTTCACCCACGTGTTGTATTAACTGGAACAAAGAGGGCAAAGACATCACCGCTACTTGTGGACTAAACATATCATGTGACCTTCACTGACGCCGAGTTTCAGCCACCTGCCACTGTGTTTCCTGTACCTTTGTGGGGCTTTCTTCTCAAAACACACAAACACACAAACACATACTTTTTCCAGTTCAAAAACAAAGGGTAAAGTGGACCTGTTGGGTGGGAGGTGTTGGCTGTGTATGATTCTGTCATTCTGAGTGAGAGGCGTGGCCTTGTGTGCCTGTCATTCTGAGTGAGAGGCGTGGCCTGTGTGCCTGTCTCTCAGTAAAGAGGTGTGGCCTGTGTACCTGTCATTCCTAGTACATGAGGCGTGGCCTGTGTACCTGTAACTTTTAGTAAAGAGGCTATTACCTCTGTACCTGTCAGTCCTTGTGAAAAAGGCACAACCTGTGTACCTGTGGTTTCCAGTAAGAGGCGTGGCCTATGTACCTTTTTCTTAGTGAAAGGGGTGTGACCTGTGTACCGTTTTCTTAGTGAAAGGGGTGTGGCCTGTGTACCGTTTTCTTAGTGAAAGGGGTGTGGCCTGTGTACCTTTCAGTCACAGTGAGGAGGTGTGGTTGAAGTATCTTTATAATAGACAGCCAGTAAAATAATATTGCGTTCATGCTGCATACATCTACATATTTAATTTGTGTGTGTGTGTGTGTGTGTGTGTGTGTGTGTAGGTATAATGGCCATCCTGTTTTCAGGTATCGTGATGTCTCACTACACTCATCATAACCTGTCTCCTGTAACGCAGATCCTCATGCAGCAGACGCTGCGTACCGTCGCCTTCATGTGCGGTCAGTGACGTCCTTCAACACACATTTACCTGTAGCCTCACCTGTAAAATAAATAAAAATAACTCAAAGCATTTATTAACACGTAATACATTCAAAAAATCGGTTAATTTCAGTTAACACAGGTATATTACAGATTTTATGTTTAGATAGATGTATAATCATTTATTTTATAAAAGTTGATTTTTATTTTATGTGTGATCAGTTTGAAATGCGCTCAAATAATTATTTAATTATTTTAGTGTGTGTGTGTGTGTGTGTGTGTGTGTGTGTGTGTGTGTGTGTGTGTTTTTTTTTTACAGAAACATGTGTCTTCGCTTTTCTGGGTCTCTCCATTTTCCGCTCCCCTCACAAGTTCGAGTTTTCGTTTGTTATCTGGTGTATCGTGAGTAACTGTTATCGTATCAGCATGTTTTTATTTCTCTTCCAACCAGCAGCAGATTATCTGATCCAAATCATCACTGTAATCACTAAAACTTGATACAGATTTTTTATTTTTTTTTCCCTCCTCTTTGTATTTTGATTTCTTAAAATTTACTTTTAGGTTTATTTCCTAATAAATAATGTAAAAATCTTAAAATCTATTTTGTGCACTATTAAAGTAAATCATACAACTGGTTTATTCCAACAAACATCATCATGCAAATACAAAAATAACAACATACATTTTCTCTAACGTTCCCGAATTCCTAAATATTAATTTCTCCTTTAAATAAAAAGTTATGGATGTATTTAAGAGGATTGTGTGAATAATAATAATTATAGTAATGCAGCTTTTTGATGTATCAATTAAACTATATATTTTTAATAAAATAATCACTCCATTCTGTCCACCAGGTGGCGATGTGCACTTGTATTTTTAAAGACTAAGCTTTTTTTTTTTTAATTATGACCTTTAAAACTATATATTTTTGTTAATTACCTGATCATTAATTCTTGAAGGAAAAAACGGAATCCTCCATCCATTCATTCATTCATTTTCTAAGCCGCTTACTCGTAATCTCAGCCGACTCTGGGCGAGGGCGGGGTAAACTGAATCCTAAGATCAGCAAATTTATTAATTTAAAAAAAATGAATTAATAATAAATTTATTAATTTAGAAAATGATTTTATTGGTTTTTAAGTTTAATTTACAACAAATCACCCAATGGTAAATTTCCTGTACATATTTTTATTACAGTTAAATCAGAACCAAAAAAAGCTGAAGATTCTTATTTATTTTTATTTCTGGGTTGGTATAATTAAAAATTTTTTTTTAAATAAATAAATAAAAAATTAAAAGGAGTGGCCAGGTGGTGTGATGAGGTGAAGTTACTGTCAGCACCGTGATATTGATTAGTTAGCATTTTATTCCTCTTACACCACAAGAAATTACCAACAACAGCATTTTAATGATTATTAAAGAATTAAACTTTTATCTTACAGCACTTTTATTTCTTTAATGTTCTAGTTAGTGTTGTGGAACTTCTGCGTTCTTACATCATGGCGACGCTGCTTTAATTATATTCTCTCAGTTAAGGATTTTTTTTTCCTGTGGAATTGTGGGTACTGTCAGGAAATAGTTTTGCTTGTGTTCACTCTGTAGGTTTTGGTTCTTCTTGGTCGAGCTGTAAACATCTTCCCCTTGTCCTTCTTACTCAACTTCTTCCGTGACCACAAGATCACCCCTAAAATGATGTTCATCATGTGGTTCAGTGGTGAGACACGTCTCTAAAATCTTTTAAAAAATCTATTCTACATCCGTCCTGCCTCCATCTCTCTCTCTCCCGCTCTCTGTGTCCCGCCAGGCCTGAGGGGGGCGATCCCGTACGCCCTGAGCCTCCATCTTGGCCTCGAGCCCATCGAGAAGCGGAAGCTCATCGGCACCACCACCATCGTCATCGTGCTCTTTACTATCTTACTGATGGGGGGCGGGACCATGCCCCTCATCCGCATCATGGACATAGAGGACAGCCAATCACGGCGCAGAAACAGGAAGGACATCAACTTGAGCAAGACGGAGAAGATGGTGAGTGTTTCAGCACCGAGTGTCGTCTAAACTCGGCAGGGCAGCTGATGATTTCTATAACACTAACTGGATGATTTTACATTGCATTAAATCTGTTGTTTAATATGTAACTCTATAAAAGAGAAACTCTGAGCCGGGCGAGGGAGGGGCAAAACATCTGAATCACTGGAACCATCGTTCACGTCGATCTGAGGTCCGAGGCATCTTTTTTCTCCTTTCCTCAACAGTGTAGCAGTTCATCAGGTTCGCCTCCTGGGGGCGACTTTGAGACTTTACTCGCAGAGAGAGGATTGAAACCACGAGGGCTGCTTGAGGAAGTGGAGATACTCAGGAGTTGAGCGTTTCCTCTCCACCTTCTTCACTCGAGCCTTAAAGCAGAGAGAATTCTGTTTTAAACTCGTTTTTGAATCGAGCTAAAGTTGCGAAGTTGCTTTTCAGATCTTGTGGGACTTGAGTTGGCGATCCAGCTGTTGTTCAAGGTTCACTTTTCTCTCTGTGGCCTTCTCATCCTTCCTCGTCCGTCTTTTATGTCTCACCACACTCAAAGCAGACAAACGCCCTTCATCACTGTTCAGACTTTATCTGAATCTCTTCGTATCTGGGAACGTGACAGAACCACTGCTGCGTTTTTGTGTGTTCTTGATTCCCACCAAGCTTGCGAGGCTCTTCCGCGACTTCTGAGACACTCCTGTCACTTTTTTTCAGGTCGCCGGTTCTCAGAGTTAGCTCACAAATTCTCTCTCTCTCTCTCTCTCTCTCTCTCAGGGTAACACGATCGAGTCAGAGCATCTCTCGGAGTTGACGGAAGAAGAATACGAGGCTCAGATTGTACAGCGGCAGGACCTGAAGGGTTTCCTGTGGCTCGATGCTAAATACCTCAATCCCTTCTTTACTCGCCGACTCACACAGGAGGTAACCCGGCCCAAATCAACTGTTTAATCATCTGAAACATCGTCATGTCAAATGAGGGGGAAAGGGCGGGGCGGGGTGAAGGGTGACATCATGACTTCTGCTGGATTTAAACAGGCAAGATGGTGTAGCGTGAGTGAGTATTGAGTAATGAATGTATAAAACGGATCAGTGTTTCATTCCAGAGTGAAGTCATCAATCAGAGAGTCATCATTCTTTCTAAAGGGTTTAATCTAAAGATCAGAACTAATCAAAGTTCTACTGTCCAATAACTATAAACCACATGTGTAAATACCAACCTAACCGGACGCTCTCGCCTAAACAACCATTATGTACCAGTATGGTCATTGTGTGTGTATATATATATATATATATATATATAAAAAACGATCAACTAACGAAAACTATCGAATAATGGCTGGACTGGACCGGTGACAGCTCGTATCGATGGTGAAATCTTACTTACTGATCATTTCCAATAATGATTCCTGTAGATTTGTTGAGATTCTGTCCAACTTTATGGCATTTTTCACTTATTTTCAGCTGAGAACCGGCATCCGCCTTGTATTTGTTACGGCGCCATTTTGGTTTCAAACGAGATCTCGTGCATGCGTGAAAAGGGGCGTGGCGGCGTGATATCTTTAAGGGAGCAGCGTGTAATTATTTCTGGTATTTTTGGTGTTCCCGCATTTGAATTTGGAGAAATAAACTTTTACATCACATTAATCAAATATAAAGAAAAAAAATTCTCCCGTTAATGCAATGAAGGATCCCTCATACCACGTGACCCAATTCAACACAAATCGCGAGATGTTGGGCGAGAGAAGCGGCCATCGAAGGTGGTTTGTTTTCACATTTATTTTTACGTTATTTTGCTCGATATTGCTCGATTATCACATGGTTTCAAGATGCCGCCGTCGAGCATCGCGCATCCTCCTCTATTTATTTTTTTCTCTTGTTTTTATCGCCATTTTCAACTCTTCTGGTAACGTGACGCGGTGATCACTTACGACAGTCAGACTCTTCTGAACATCCAAGAATATTCACAATCTTGGACCCCACCAACAGACTTTTTAATGGATGGAGGTGGCTTACCTTGGCTACCTGCACGGAAACGTCAGAGGAAAAGGGGGGGAAATTAGCCGGAGTGCTGGTCACACTGAGGAGCAGACAACGTCGTACCCCGCTTCCCAGCATTCTTCTAGCTAACATCCAAAGTTTGTAAAACAAGCTGGATGAACTACGGGCCAGGATGACCTTCCACCGGGACATTAGGGACTGCAATGTCTTTATCTTTACGGAGACATGGCTGGACCCCTCAGTCCCCGACTCGACTGTTGTTCCTGAGGGCCTCTCCATTCACCGCCTGGACCGTACAGAGGATCGACCAGCAGGAAGCAGTACACCAGGAAGCTGCTTTCATCGTGACTGGGGACTTAAACAAGGCGAACCTGAAGAAAGTTCTGCCAAAGTACTAAAGGCACTTAGACTTTCCAACACGCGGCCATAACTTTCTGGAAAGTGTTTACTTACCAGAACTAGGCTAGAACACGCCTACAAAGCCTGCCCCCGACCGGCCTTCGCCAAATCAGATCACTCCTCGTGCCTGCTGCTTCCAGCCTATAGGCAGAAACTGAAGGGTGAGCAGTCGATGACGTGCTCGGTTCAACGCTGGACCGACCAATCAGACACCGCTCTGCGTCACTGCTTCCGCACTACGGACTGGGAAGTTTTCCGGACTGCCGCCAACAACAATGTGAATGACTACGCTGAATATGTTATCGGATACATTCACAAATGCGTCGATGACGTTGTACCGCGGGTTACTGGTACGGACTTATCCCAACCAGAAGCCGTGGGTCAACGGAGACATCGTCCCTGTCCCAAAAAAACTTAATGTGAGCTACAACCATGTCAGCAAGACCAAGGAGCCCATCGTGGACTACAGGAGACTGCAGGGTGGAGGTCTCACCCATATCCACATTGAGGGGAGAGAGCTGGAGAGAGTCAGTTGCTTCAGGTTCCTGGGGATCAACATCACCGAGGATCTGAGCTGGTCACATCACGTGGGTGTGATCACGAAAGCAGCGAGACAACGGCTCTTCTTTCTTCGGCGGCTGAGGAGGGTTGGCATGGACTCCAGAATACTCATCAACTTCTACCGATGCACCATCGAGAGTATTCTGTCTGGCTGCATCACTACCTGGAATGGCAGCTGTGATGCTCTGGACCGTAAAGCTCTACAGAGTGTGTCAGATCAGCGCATCACCAGGACTGAACTACCGGCAATCCAGGACCTCTGCACACAGCGCTGTAGGAGGATCCACAAGCCATCAGGCTACTGAACTGCTGATATACTGGACAACTTGCACACAATAATTTGCACGCTCACTGCACACACTGTACATGCACACACCACTGCCTCCGCACTACAACCGCTTCAGTATTTTTGTTAAGTATTTTTGTATTTATCCTTATATA
>JBCNYH010000003.1:31050962-31065962 GCA_039654325.1 Tandanus tandanus
CGTGTGGGACATTTTTTTGCGGTTGGGATATCCGGGGGTTTTTTGCACTTTTTTGAACCCCCCCCCCCCCCCCCCCCTCTCTGGAAGGTCAAATTTTATTTCTTTAATTGTATAATACTTAAATTACTTTAGCATACAAATCAAAAATGTAATCGAATTCAATTTTCTATCGAATGGCTCTTCAAAGCACTTAAAGTTGCGCGATACAACGATATATTCTACTCTTTGTGTAGAAATGTTTTATAATCATTCTGTTGTTCGATACTTTGGTCATTTTGTAGAATTTTAAGGATTTAGTAGCTTAAAAAAACACGATGAACCTTCTGACGGACAGCTTGAAGGATTGTGGAGCTAGTTAATGGTTAAAAAACACTGAATTACATCATGAACATGTGAACACAGCATAAGTGCGTGATTATTATGCTGAGAAGGAAAATAAAAGAAAAGAAAGATAAACATGGAGAAGTGTGTGAAAGTGTAAGAGGAATCATTTAACCCCAGTTCTGAAAACGTGAATATCATTTGTACATCTGAATTCATGAAATAAAAATAAGAGAACTGTATATTTAATGATCATGAAGTCGGAGAGGAGTTTCACCCCAATCACACTGATTTAATCTCCGTGTAGAAATAAAATCATAAGCAAAGCTTTTAAACCACGTCCAACTCATTCTCTTCTATTATTGTTATCACGTGTGTGTCACGTTTCTTTGTTGCTTCTGTTTAAATTCCCAAATAAAAAGCAGCGTTAATTTAGCAGTTACATACAATCACACCAAGCACTAACACATTTCCCGAGGACTCCGGACGAGCCCCCCGCGTCTCAAACACGCCTCCGAAATCACAGAGATCTTTATTTTATCCGTCATTTAACAGAATCTCCAAACGTCTGATCCTAACCTTTAATTTTACACCCCCTCAAGTCTGAGGTTAGCTTTCTAGATTAGATTTTAATCTGGACGTTAGTTAAACAAGTCCGTCGTTATTTGTAGACTGTTCTTTTCTTCATCCTGTGTTGAACTCATTGTTTTAATAAGAGGAACTTCACTGGCAAAACACTACGATTCGAATTATTATTATATTCTACACACAAACGGTGCCATCTGATTGGTTTGCAATTTCAAGGCTAATAGACATTAGTTCACGCCACACGGGAAAGGCACAATCTGATTGGTTTGCTATCTCAAGAATACAAAAACTTTATTCCAAGTGGAGAATGCCTGAATCGGAATGACGGACACTCACGGATTGTTACGGTCACGTGGAGCAGACGGCGTCATCATTATCACGTTTTTAAAAGGGAAAATAAAATAATCTTGTTTTAGTTTTTCTGATTTCCGCGTGGTGACTGCTTAGGGTAGAAGGGAGTCTACTACCCCCTACTACCCCCTAGTCTGGATGTTCCGTGTCTGGGACTGTTCAGCGGCATCCACCTTGCCTGTGGCGCACAATAATTCATTATCCTGAGTGGATAATGCTTGAAATGAAAGGGGTGGACAAAAAACTCTAAAAAAGCAGTTTGAGTGAGTTACAAAAAGATTAGCGAGCGCCGTGAATGATGGCGTGGTCACGGTTAGTTCAGTAGCACGCAGTGAGGATTATACGCCACCACTTTTGTCTAAAAGGGATCCTAATAAAAAGAAGAAAAAAAATGAGTCCTCTATAATTTATTCCCCTCAGGCTCAGTGGATTTCACTGAATAGTCCCGTCAGAGCTCCGTCTCAATTTTAATTTTACTTTTCCAGATGTTGAGGTGAACCGATCAGATCAGGAGTGACGTCGGGGGGTGGGGGGGTTTGTTTGTTATTTTGGTGTTATTCTCTTTAAGCCACACCCCTCACTTCCCCACTCCCACAACAACCTTGTGACTCAATTAATCATAAAACCTGAATTTTTTGTTTTTTTGGGTTTTTTTTTTTAGGAAATATTTTTTTAGGTGCCAAAAAAGTCCACCCAGTGTGCCAGCGTAAACACAAGCTGCTTCTGGTTATAGAAAATACAGGAAAAAGGGAACAAAAGAGTCACGGAAACGTTCTTCAAAGTTCAGATTCTCCGAGACGGGACTGGAAAAACGCGTTAGATGACACGATTCGACGCGCGCGACCGTGATTTCTGTCCCAACTAATTCGGACAAGCTGGTTGATTAAATTTAATACTCTCTGAAATGAAGAGGATATAATCATCGTGACTCTGATGATGATGTCATCACGCTGTTATTTATTCATTACAAAACTGGAAATTATTTTCCTTCTTAAATGCTGTACGTCTCCTCTTATTCACTTGTCAGCTAATGATTGGATGTTTTTTTGGCTTGCACTTCAAATTGCGAGCTGATTGGTTGGCAGGTCTTTTTTTTATTTTTTTATTTTGGGTCGAGCTGAATCATGAATGTTATAAAATCGATACCGATATCCTCTCAATACATTTTCTAAGAGATCCTGAAGATCCTTAACCCACATCCCGACTGATGAAGTTTGAATTAGTGACACAACGATACGATACTCACGATCGATATTAACACCAGTACCAGTCCGATACCAGTAAAAACCAAACGCTGGATTGGATCATCAATCAAAATATCAGATACTGTAAAGATGTTTAAATTGGCTCTGGAACTGTTTAAATCTAAAGACAGATCTTTTGTTGTTAGCATTAATCTTATTATATATATATATATATATATAAAATGTAAACCAGTTTGATGTGGAAGTAAACAAACAAAAAATAAATCAGGCAGTGACACGACATCCTTCAACTCTCTCAGTTTTAAAACTTTCCCTTTCTGATTCGATTAAAGTTGTTTATTTGTGATTGTTTATTACGTTTGGAATAAAAGGTTTGGAATATCGTCGGTATGATATTTGTGTCGTAATCGCTCGCCCTTAACAGACGGAAGAGCTTCTCTGAGCGGACGTGTTTCTGTAGGAGCCCGTGTGTAAACGCTTTAGAGCTAACGCTTTAGAAACAAAAGTAACGTCTTTAGAAACACACACACACACACACACACACACACACACACACACACACACACACGAAGGCTCGCGGTGTGCAGCATAACGTAGCACTTCGTAGCGCTTTACAGCTTCCCTTCGACACAATCAATCAATCAATGTGATGGGGGCGTTAACTTTCTCCACCTGATTTATTTCACAGCAGCATTTCGGACAGCTTCACGGGACACGTGAAAATATTTCTCATCTGAACCGACACTTCACGACGGCGATCCGAACTCTCACACAGGTCTGTAGAATCAAGATTCAAAATATATACTACTGAATTTCCAGTGTGTGTGTGTGTGTGTGTGTGTGTGTGTGTGTGTGTGTGTGTGTGTGCGTCGTCCCTTCCCTTTGTTCAGGTTTGTTCCAGCTTCCTTTTATTTCCAGAGCGAGGAAAACGTGTCGTCTTCAACGTTTTGCACGACGTGCGTTGCATATGTCATCGTCTGGGAACGTTCGGTTTTATTTCTTGTTTTAATTTTTTTCCCAGCTTCAGTTTTTTTCTTCTGTTTCTCTACAATCAAGAAAGTGAAAGCAGGAGAGGAGAGAGAGAGAGAGAGAGAGAGAGAGAGAGAGAGAGAGAGACCGGAGCGAGACGATCATGTGGCTGGATGATAAATGGGGAGGATAAAAGAGTGAAGGGAAAAAAAGAAGGAGAGAAGGAGGGGAGAAAGAGAAAATAATCATTACAGAGAAGAGACAAGAGAAAAAAGTATGGAAGAAGAGAGCAAAAGAAAGAGAAGGTGAGAGAGGGGTAGAGAAGAAGGGAATCAACGAAAGAAGAAAATTAGAAGAGGAAGAAATAGAAAAAGGGAAAGGTAGAGAAAGAGAACTGATGAGGAGAATAGAAGAGAAGAGAAACAGAAGACAAATAAAGATGAAGAAGAGAAGAGGATCGAAAAGGAGAAGAGAAAGAAGAGAGGGGAAAGATATAGAAGGGAGAGAGATGAAGAGAAGGATAAGATAGAGAGAGAAAAAGAGGAGAGATGAAGAAGAGAAAGGGTAAAGAAGAGAGAAGAAGAGAGAGAAGAGGAGAGAAGAAGGAGGAGAGAGTGAAGAGGAGAAGAAGGAGAGAGAGAGAGAAAGAAGACAGAGAGAGAGTTTATCGATACACCAGGTGAGAGATGGTGCTGGACTTGTAGTTGAGCTGGTGGTTGGGGATGAAGTTATGGTGTGCACTCTTGCGTGTGCAGACGTCGCCCATGTACAGGCCCGTACACATGTCACATGACACCTTGGAACAATTGACGCAGGTGTGCGACGCTCCGGGTTTGTTGCAGAAGCCGCATCGTGACACTCCGGCGCCGGACGACGAGGCCCCGGTGGCGGGCGGTTTACTCGGGAACAGCTTGGTGCCGATGGCGGGCTTGTCCAGAAGAGGAGAGTGGGAGTGAGGATGCGAGAGCGGGTGTGTGTGAGGGTGGGTGTGAGAATGAGCGTGTGGGTGCGAGCTGGAATAAACCGAAAGCTTCTCTTTTACCGGTACGTATCCGTCCAGGGGGCGCGAGGAGTTCTTGGAGAAATCCGGAAATCCGCAGCAGGGGGCGGGTTCCGATCCATGGCACGTCGGGCAGAGGATGGCGTCGCACCTCTGACAGGAGGAGAGCGTCGGCGAGCTCAAGCCGCAGCCCTGACACTTTAAACCGTGGCTCTTCGGCGCCCAGGATTCCCAAGATTCCCTGCTGGGCGTCCGGGAAGGCGTGTGGCGCCCGCTCACGCCGCGCTCCGTATACAGGTCGATCTCATCCAGAGAGGAGAGGTGGTACGGGTACGGCTCGCTCGGGTGAGAGGGGTGGTAATCGCCGACGGGGCGGATAATCTCATCTTTCGCGTCCTCTTCGGCGTCTACGAATAGCGGTTCTTTGCGGAGGCTGAGTGATGTTTTGAGGACGGGTTTGTTGGCTTGGTGCCAGTGACCGGCGCTGTCCGTTACGTCTACGGATTTGGAAGGCCGTCCGCCGCGCCTCAGGTGGGCGCGGTCGGGGTCGGACTGGCGCGCCGATAAGCGCGTGACGTCCTCGCCGGAGCTCCTCCGTGCCTCCACGACCTCCAGCTCAGCCACGCCCCCTCCCCGCTCCCTCAGCAGGCGGCACTCGGCCTGCGCCAGGAGAAGCTCGAAGGCCAGCTGGCGGAGGTGATGTGCGGCAGCGGCGGCGTGCTGATCTCTGATCACGTACTGCAGATCCTGATCCCGTGAGTAGCCCATGGAGCGCAGGACGGAGCGGAGATCGGCGTCGCAGATGGCCGACTGGAGGTGGTACACGTACGGTCCGGTGAACGTCTGCGAGAACAACACATGATGTCAACAAACCCATCATACGCCACATCGCCATGATCTTGAACGCACGCCATCTTCTGGCTTAGTGCGTTTATAAAATTGCGAGGAAACATTTTAATAAAATACACCGACGTTCTAGAAACAATTTCTTTATTTATTAATAACATTCACAATAAAATGTTTCAACAGCCAGTTAACACTAAACTCTGGTTGCTAAGCAACAAAAACTTACTGAAAATATAGAGCCTATGCAGATCAGCCAATCAGCTCTCAGAATACAAATATTTAAATAAAAAAACTGATTCCAATTTACTACAAAATGTCCAGTGATAGTGGAGCTCATTAATAAACCCCGCCCACTTCCACAGCCATACCCACCTTAATACAGCGGAACTCTTTCTTCCAGGGGAAGAGCAGCAGGTTGGTGCAGATGGTCTCCAGCGTGGCGAAGGCGTTCTCCAGCGCATGCAGGTTGGCGCCCCTCAGCATTCTTAGCGAATTCTCAAGGATGTCATAGAAGCGTATCATGCGAAACCGCTGCCCCGCCTCTGCCTCACACGCCCCTAGCAGAGCGGTCGCCGTAGAGACAAGGGCTTCCTCTCTTGCATTTCCCTGAGCTCCGCCCACTCCTTCCTCGAGTCTCTTCTCCAGGAAGGCTGCGTACCTCCGGAACAAATCGTCGCGAAGTTTGGCATCCATCACTGCGCTGCAGGGTTTTACACAGTGACGCGCACGCACTTCTGCGTATTCATGAGCCCTTACTCTGATTGGCTAAGAAATTAGGTGAAGGTTCAGTTCCACTGGGATGGAAAACGAACAAGGCAAAGCGTCCCATCTGTGCATGATCGACTGATACGAAGCGCGACGCAGTAGATTAAAACCGCAACACGGCGCGTGAGAGAGTCAGACAGGAAGTAGCTCCGTAGGATTTGATCATTTCCTGTTTGTGTGTTTTCACCATCGCCATTGTTCGCTCGCTCACACACCTGGATCTGGAGTTCTGCAGTCTGATTGGTTTATCCAGTTATAACTCGCACAAATGTAGGGAAAAAAGCAGCCTGCAGATTTTTTCAAATGTAAAACCACGCAGCGTTCACGTAAGAGCACGGCGCGGGTTACATCGCTGCCGCTCTTCTACGCCAATCCGCCGTCCTTCGTGTGTCTCCCTTTATTTAAAGAACAGCTTTTTCATTCCTCTGAATTAACAGTCGAGGTTTGATCTGTTCACATTTCACATCTGCGTCGCTCACCATCTCCGAGGCCTCGTTAACCGAAAGTCCCAAAAGAACGTGGAACAGCAACTGGGTGAAGGATTGAGTGTAGAGTCCCTGGAGGGGTTTTCTGAAGTTCTTCCAGCTGCAGTGTTTTCCAGGTCATGGGGTGGGTGGGTGTGTGTCTGCGTGTGAAGATCGACGTCTGAAAAGCAAAACATAAAAAGTCGTAAATGAAGGAAGAACTGACGTCAGCTGCTGTCTTGGGATGGACACGTTCACTGCGGATGGTGTTAATAACACGTTTATAACATGATTAAAGAGCTTAATAACCGTTATATTATCTTCATTCAATAAATGTAGACTTTGTTCTCCTTATACAGTAATCTTTATACACCTTAAAATAATGATGAAAAAACTAAAATAAAATGCTAATAACAAATAAATAAATACATAAAATGAGACTCAAATAGCTTGAAAGAAATTGATCCCAAAAAATATAATCAAAATCATCTTATAATAATAATAATAATAATATATTAAAAAATAACTAAACAGCAGCCCCACCATATAATCATAAATTACAGTACAAAAAAAAAAAAAAAAAAACCTGTGTGGCTATAAAAACATTTTACAATAATACAAATTAAACATTTCTTTTTCATTTTAATGCAGCTGTTTCTAGAGTTTGTAACGCTTCAAGAAAAAAATATAAAAAATAAATACATTTATCCAAAATTTTGTCAAAAATATTCATTAACTCCTCTATTTTATTTGGTTTATGGATGTGGGTTTTAAACAATGCATTAAATGAAAAAGCTGAAGCAGAGGGAAAAAAAAAAAAAAAAAAACACACAATGGAAAAATGTTAAAATATCACACAATTCATTAAAATTTTTTATATAAATAATTGCCCTCTCTCACACGATGACTTTTTATTGTCTGAATATTTGAATCCTGAAGTTTAGCTTTTATTATATTAGATTTCATTTTTTCCCCTGCATTGTCTATTAAAAAAAAAAAATACAAATCTCTTAAAGTTTTTTTAAACTGTTCACAAAAAACAAACAAACAAACAAATAAATAAATAAACACATTACTTATACAATCTTTTTATTAAACCTCACTGGACAGGATCGGCTCTTCCAGTTTGTCTTTTTGACATCTTTATTTCGACGGTGATTTAAAAATGTAAGTGAATTTATACAAAACAATAAATTATTTACATTTACAAGATGGAATTTGTTAAATTTTCCACATTTATTGGATCCATCACAAATTTAACAAGTATCCCTTTCTACAGGGTGATTCTTCTAAATGTTTCTGTCCAGTTCAGTGTGAAATGTTTGTATTTATTGATTAGTTTTTATTTCTTTTCTGACTCCAGTCAGTGCAGTGATTGCTATCATTCTGGCTCCATTTCTGACCTTTATTTCAGCCTCATTCTCCCTGCTGCTGTTTTTATACCCTCATAAATATCCTGTTTATTTATTAGTCACATTTATATCTCTATCCCAGCAAAAAAACATTTATATCTTAAATATTACGCCTAACACGTCACATTAAACCGAAAACCAGAATCTTCCAGGAAAATAACATTAGCATTACTGATTAAAGGATTAACATATGATTATTATTATTATTATTACTAGATTATTAGCATAAAAACGCGTTAACATTTGGCTGCATATTTAAAAACAGTCTATTATATCCTTCGATTATCTTTTATTTACGCAGTCTGTTTTCTAAGCTCTCCTGTAATGCAGCAAGCTAACTAGCTTAGCTCCGCAATATCGGCCCCATCGCGTTAGCATTATTTTTTTCTTCCGCACCCGTATTCCGAAAAGATTGCCACTTTCGTGTCCCGCCTACTACTCCATAATTGGCTAACACTCCAGTATTATCACGAAAGATCAAAACTCAACCAATCAACGCGCAGTCGATGTGGCTACTCAGAATTTGGATGGGGAAAGAAGAACGATTGAGAGACGCCCAACTCAGTAGCTTGTTAGCTTTTTAGCAAGGAAGGAAGCTAGCTAGCTGAAGCATCCTCTCTTAAAACACTATGATTAACCGGCGTTTAGTCAGTCAGACGAATTATCCAAATAAACTTTCAACACGCATCAAATTCAAATACAGTTCCATATCAACCTAAAAATTCGAACACTGAATTTTTTTTTTTTAGACGCCATGAACAAGGTTTGATGTAGCTCTTACCTTTAACGTTCCGACGCAAACCCCCCCTTACATATCTGCACATGCGCACAGAGGTACCACCGCTATCTGCCCCTGTACGGAACTATTAATCATACACTACCGGGATACGTCAATGCGTCCGCCATTTTGGAAAGGAGAAAGTGGTCTCTTGTCCAAGCTTGCTAGTGTAGATGTGTGGTTATTATTTGCGTAATGTTTAAATGATTTCCTTAAAGCAAGTTGCTTATTCGCAATGCAGGTGTTGTACATTTAATTAGATACTATCTGCATTTTTTTTTTTCGTGATTTTGATTAATTCATGAAAACTTTTATCAAAGCAGCGGCGTTAAGTGCTGTCGGCACCTGCACATTTACTACAGTTTAAAATGCAGTATATTTTTAAAAAGTAACAGCAATAGATACTACACAAACCCGTTTTATTAAAGACGGTAATTCTATTTTAACGGAACACATTTATACTGCAGATCTCATGACTGCCAGAAGGTTTAAAACTGGGAATAAATTCATTGTTCTCTTGTTTAAATGTCTCAGTAACTTTTACACCGAGTAACTGCACAGCGTTCTTAAAATTCTCACTAAAAGTTTTCTCTTCAAATCTTTATTCAACCCAATGAACCAACCGACAGTAGTAAAGTCGCCCCTTCCAACATGGCCGTCCATGTGACGTGTTCCCCTCCAAGATGACTGAAACAAGGGGCTGTGTAAAGTGTACCGTCACCAAACAGGAAGAGAATTGTCAACTTCGTCTGAGCTTCGCTGATAAGGTAGACAGAGATAGTTTAGCTAACTCGTTATGTTTTTTTTAAAACACTTAATTATTATTAGCACATCTTTAAGATATACTTTAGGTGTCGTGTAATTGAGTTATGACATTTTCCAGCTTGTTTTTTTATTACGACAACCACGTTGTTTCGGTTATATTTAGCTTGTTTTTAGCTTGTTTAGCTTGGAATTTAGGTGGTGAAAGCTAGTTTATGCACAAGATTACAGTCTTTCAAGTTGTTTTATTCATTCAAGTTAAAAAAAAAACAGCAATTCAAGGAGTGAAACAGGTGATTTTTATAGGTTAAGCGAGGGAGTGAGAGAAGTCTCTCTCTCTCTCTCTCTCTCTCTCTCTCTCTCTCTCTCTCTCACTGGTTGCCTACCTCTCTCTATCATCCGGCCAAGAAAAAGCCCCTCACACACACACACACACACACACACACACACAAACAAACACCCACTAAGGATATCATGGCGAAGCTGGGGAGTTTTGGTGGAACTGCTAAAAGCCTCGGTGGTGCTGGTGACAGGGACTTGACCGAGTTTGTCTGTCCGGTGTGCCTCGAAATATTTGACTCTCCTATGATCACAGAGTGTGGACACACGTAAGTCTGAATCTAAAACCTCTTATGATTGTATTTTCCTAACATACTCCTGTCCAGGCTGTTAAACAGAGTCGATTCTTCCATGACTAGCTATTTCTACAAAGGAGTCGACTCTGAATGCTTCGAAACCAAAGCTTCAAGTATGGATTCGATTCCGCGCTGTTCTTCACTTCATATGTTCAAAGAGGCTGATTTTTTTTAATGCATTGTATCTTCTTCCTTTTACTAATGTACGCTTTTTAGGTTTGGTTCCTAGTCCTGGGTCCTAGTTCGTAGTCGTCATTTAAAGTATGATTGTTCTGAGGAGTCGATTCACAGTACTTAGAATCATGATTCAGAGTCGACTCGAAAGTAGTTTTGGGATTTTGCGCTTAGTTAGTCGTTTTTCATGTTAAATGAGATGTCATCAAGAGATTAGAAGGGATTTTGGTTCATCATTGCACTTTGTTTTGATTCTAAATGAGCATATTTGTTATTTAAATCAGTTAGGATTGTAGATGAAAGGAAAAGCCCTGACATACTGTGATTCACTTTCAGTTTTGTTTTCCATGAAGGGAGGTGGGAGGTGGGACTTCCCCTGGGTAAAGGAGGCTGGTAGTTGTAGTCCTTTTTTGTAGTCCATTTTTCTATCTACCAAATGTAGAAATATCAGTCAGCTAGTCTCTTCAAAAATGCCCAAATTCAATCAAATTATTTGCTTATATATATATATATATATATATATTTTTTTTTAAACCCGACATGATCTTAAACCATTCGAATATCTTGATTTAAGTATGTGATCTGAAGAAACAGCACCACTGTACTGATATCAGACTCATTTCTAAAGATCATTCCTGGGTGTGTTTTTTTTAAGAGCAGATTCTGCAACAGTTGCCTTCAGGAATGTTTGCGACCCAAAAAGCCGGTGTGCGCGGTGTGCAGAACCGCTTTGGACAAATGGGGAAAAGCCATCGATCTGGAGGCTTTAATCCACTCTACAGACAAACCATGCAAGGGCTGTGGGCAGAAGGTACTTCCTGGGAAAGATGGAGGGGTTGTTGATGAAGCTTTTCAGGTAATGACTCAATAGACAGCACAAGAAGTAAAACCACCAAGACCAAGATTTAAAAATAAAACTAGGTCTTTGATAGCAAGCACAAGACCCGGTGGAGCTTACAGGGGCGCCAATACTTTAACACCAACTCCATACAGATAGGCATGTGTGCATGTTTGGGGAGTGAATATCTCACAATATTAAGTCCAAAGTGTAAAGATTGCCATTTTTTTTTCAACTCAATTCAGTTTTATTTGTATCCCACTTTTTACAGAGCAGCTTTACGTCACTGGTAAAGAATTAAAAAAGTTCTCCATAAACCCTGTACATCCCTAATGAACAAGCCTGTGGCAACAGTGGTAAGGAAAAACGCCCTCAGACGACCCGAGGAAGAAACCTCAAGAGGAACCAGACTCGAAACAGAAGCCCGTCCTCATTTATTAAAAATCCAAACAATCCATCAAAGAGTCGGCTAAAACACGGGGTGTAGCCAAATCAATTAAATGGTGCCTTCTTAAAAAGAAAGAGTTCCCTGATGAGCTCCGGAACCAAAAAGACCCGGAAGACCACAGAACACGGCTGTGGCGGATGATTTTTGTCAGATACGGAACACGCTCCACCAGGCTGGTGGATCTGTTTCAGAGTCGACAAACAAAAGAAGACTTCTCCAGACTACAGAGGCTTTAACCTGAGCTGTACACCATTAGTAATCCTTACAAGCGGGAAAAAGATATAAGATCCGGGGTGAAATGCCTGTACAGTTGTGGAATAACATCCTTTGGACAAATGAGACAACTTGTATCAGAGTGATGGGAAATGAAAAGGACGGAGAAGTGAATGATCCCTTAATGATCTGAAAACGCAACGCCTCACCTTAAAGAGTAGCAGTTTTGGTCATCCTTACAGCACAATTTGTTTATATGTAATAGGTTTAAGCGATACAGCCAGCCGCTTATTTTAACACAAATGACCGTAAATGGCACAAAACTGGGTAATTCTATCCCGTGGATTACTAGCGGGGCTGAACCAACGGTGAATCGGGTGTTAGTGGTGACCTATTTGAACCAGAGAGGGAGGAGTCTCTTGTGGAGACAGTGAGACGTCACATTCTAGTGACTCTGAGGACGGGAACGCTGCCGGAGATGAGCGTGACGGTAAATCTAAAATGGTTTACGCAGCGAACGTTTTCGCCGACTCGGCTTTCCTGTCGTCAGTCAGTTTAGAAATGAAATAAAATGTTTTCCGCGATTTCTGAGCTTGTTGTTCGTTCAGCTCAGCACCGGACGATAATGTGTTATGATGTACGGGGCCCAGCTAATCCAACAAGTTCACGTCACTACCAGGCTGGAACAGCCAATCAGAAAGGCAACATGTCTCTGAGCACGCCTAGAGTCGTAACACTCACACGCACTTTAAAATCGGGCACGGACTGATGTTACCGAAAGGAACCGCCGATGTTATACGTGATAGTTTTAAATAGCGAGTAACACTAATTCACCACAGGGACACTTTAATAAAAATGCTTAATGTTATTATTATTATTATTATTACAACACTATCAAGCACGACTCTCGTCCCTGTTGTAGATCATGTTGTCGGATATGAGAGTGCACATGGGAAGCTGCTCTGAATATCAGGACTACATCCAGGAAGGGCTGAAGAACATCACCCCAGTTCAGCCCAATGCAGTGAGGTGAGATTCCGAGTGCGTGCTGATGGACGGGATTAGAACACACTCCGTGTTGGATAATAAACCTGATCCTGTTTCCTTTCCTCTTCCTTAGCTCAGTGCCTAACCGCTACACGTTCACCTGCCCCTACTGCGACTGCCCCAACTTCGACCAGGACGGCCTGGTGGAGCACTGCAACTCCCAGCATGCCCGTGATCCACGCCAAGTGGTGAGCTCTGTTCCAGTTTAGACCGGATTCAGGGGGGGGAAATGTTTGGGGTCTGAATGGGAATTCAGAGAGCTGACAAAAGACATCACAAGATGAAAAGATATCGTAGCTCGGATTTCTTATTCTTCCGCACTGCCCCGGACTTGGTTATGGGGCGTGGCCTAAAGCGTGAATCACGAGAAGTGATATTCCGGTGAAGAAGATCATGTTTTATGTGCAAATGTTCTTAAAGAGGGCGATTTTATCACGTAGCATGGTAAATGCTAACTGCTAGCTATATATGTATTTTGCCAGCTGTATTAGCCATAATGTAAAATTAAGCATAGTCGTTGATTGTGGGTGTGGCCTGGTATCAGAGCTAGATATATGTATCTCTCTATGAATTTATTGCTCGGCTTGGTGCTAAATTTGTTCCCAGATTACATTAGTAAAGCAAGCTAGCCGTACTTGCTATGTACGCTTGCAAAAGGTACGATCACCGCTACTTCCTTCTAGACTTTATTTTTCTTCATACACATTTGATGAGAGGATGCATAGGACAGGATTGGGTGTTTGTACAGTTGTGAGAGAGGAATTAAACTGAGTCCTGTTAACACCTGAGGATGTTCTGGTCACAGTTCTGCGTCTGTGCAGGTGTGTCCCATCTGCGTCTCCATGCCGTGGGGAGATCCGTCCTACAAGAGCGCGGACTTCTTTCAGCATCTCCGGATAAGACACACCTTCTCCTACGACACGTTCGTGGTGAGTGTGGTCTCTCTCTCTTTCTCTCTCTCTCTCACACTCACACACACACACACACACACACACACACAGACCGGTTTAACACAGTGTTGTTGTCCTGCCGTGAGAAATCCTGAGACGCAGTGGCGGTGTGAGTCGTTGGTTAGCGCAGCTGGTTTCCGAGCAGGTTTGTGATGTTTATGTGACATCACTCAATAACGTGTGCTTTTATCTTCATGATTAGCTTCGAGTGCTAACACCAGGGGTTTCTATTTTTAAAGAAATTATGTGAATAATAATAAAAAAAAGTATTAGGTTCATATTAAATTTATAGTTTTTGTTTGTTTATGTGGATAAATTGTGTGGGGGTTTTTTTTTTTTCTTTCTTTCTTTTTTTTTTTTTGTCTTCCCACAAGCCCTGTAATACAAAACTGTCCTTCTTTAAGCTGATGTGGTTGGGTACAAAAGTTTGTTAAGAAAAATTAAAGGTGTAAAAAAGAAAAAAAAACATTATATATATATATATATATATAGTTTTTACTAATAGGACATTAATTTATTTGTTTGTTTATCTGTTTTTTGTTTGTTTATTCACCGTTTATTTGTCCTGACGAGACTGGATACTTTAATAAATGGTGTTGGAAAATGTTATAGTTCAAGCCCCACTATCACCGGGTTGTCACTGCTGCCCCCCCAGTGCAGATAACTGGGTTATTAACGGGCAGCCGTGTCTCTCACTGTCTGTGGTGAGAGGAATGTAAAAGAACCGTTGCTGATTTTGTAAAGAGTAGCTGCATTGCTGTGCACAAGGCTGTGCCTGGCGAGCTGTCCAGGGTGTTCTCCACCCTCACCCAGAGTCGGCTGAGATGGGCGCCAGCCTCTCTGTGACCCTAATTAGGATTAAGCGTTTCAGAAAATGAATGAATGAATGAACTTTTTTCACTCAGATAACTTTTTGTTGAACAGGGACCGGGTTCTCTCTAATGGATAAGGGTTCTAGATCCCTGTGTAGGGTACATGTGTTCTCTCTGATCCAACTACATCATACAAACCCAGACCAGACTGTTCAATTAAACACAACTCGAATGGTGTTTTTTTTTTTTTTCTTTCTTCCTAACGTTTTTGTTTGTTTGCCGTGTTTCAGGATTACAGGGTAGACGAGGAAGCGATGATGCAGGAGGCCATCCAGCGCTCGCTCATGGATAACTGAGGGTTCTCCGGAGAACAGGAGAACATGGCAGATCTTTTACAACACAATTAAACTCCATAATTCACT
>JBCNYH010000003.1:31094711-31111119 GCA_039654325.1 Tandanus tandanus
TCTATCTATCTATCTGTCTGTCTGTCTGTCTGTCTGTCTGTCTGTCTGTCTGTCTGTCTATCTATCTATCTATCTATTCTTTTTAGAAATGCTTCTTTAAAGCTGTGACAGAAAAGCCATAAAAGACTAATTTGGATGTAATGGTGTTTTAAGTGGATGTAATTGATAGTCTCCCTCCCTCTCTCTCTCTCCCTCCCTCAGCCCTCCCTCCCTCCCTCTCTTCATGTCTCTGTATCCCGTAGCTCAGCTGTTGGTACACAATCATTAACCTGGCCTGTTTTATCTGTGCTGAGGACGGGCAAATCAGCCATTGTATACACTGTCATCTTCAGGAAGTGAGGATTTCCCCCCGCTGTCACACGGCTGATGATCGATTCTGTTTCTCTCTCATTCGTTCTCTCTTTTCTGTCTATGTGATGGAATGCATTTACTGTAACAGTGAAAGAATCTGATACAAGAACATACAGCACATCAAGATATGACACGGAGCTACGTGGAAATACGCCGCCGTACCGTTTGCTTATAAATTACCACCTGTACATCAGGTTAAATGTTTAGCTTAGCATACATACTAATGATAAAAATCTGAACTTTCAGGTTAAGCATGATTCAGAAGATGTGTAGTGTATTAAAATAAAAGAAATGTACAATATTTCCAAATCGGAAAAACTCACACCACATAAAAATACCATTAAAAAAAAAACTTATAACATTTTATTAACAAAAACAAATTGTAGCTAGCATAAAAACCCAAACATAAGAGTGCTTATTTTCAAAATCTTTTTTTTTTTTTTACAATTTTGCAATAATTTTAACTACTTTCCTTATTTTCTAGGATCAATTCATCTCAATACCATGTTTAGTCAGTATAGTTATTTTGTTTGCAATGTAAACATTACTATTACTATTACTTTACCTTTAGCTAGTTTCAAAATGAAGCTGCATTATTTTAAGAAGATTCATGCTTTTTAAAACTTTTGGGGTGAATTTGTACCACATTTCAGTTCCCTCAGGTAAAAAAAATGAATTCACAATTGTTTCGAACACAAAGAGTTCACGTATTAATAACTTGTTTATGATAACCAATGATGTTTTTGCTACCGCTAACATTTTACAATTTATGCATTTTTTAGGGTAAAATTTTAGCTTGTTTTGGTATTTTGTATAAATTTGCACCTCAATTCCTACTTTGTTTGCAAATTTTTTGTTGTTGTTGTTTGTTCACTGGTATTTGATGTCACATTTGCATTCACTGATAACCAGCACTAAATGGAATGAGCTCAACAATTTTTTTTAATTGTTTGTACATTTTTGTCGACCACCAAAGAAATCAACAGAGTAATAAAGTTACCTTAGAATAACATCGGTTACAAGTCAGTTAACATCGGTAAATGTATGTCATATTCATAAATAAATAAATAAATACATACAAACATAAATAAGTCTGACCCATATCTACTAGCATAGCGGTGATGTATGTAAGAAACCGGCGACTCGGGATGATTAATCGACTTCTCTGTAGAATAGCAAGGAACGCCGACAAATTTCCTTTTCTCAGTCTGACCTGATGGACGGTGTCTTTCTCCCGTTAGCTGAGGAATGTCAGTTGATTGAGATGCAGACATCCCCCCCCTCCCCACACACACACTCTATCAGCCTCATGCCGTGCGCTGGTTAAAGTATTAACCCAGCGGTGTTAGACAATATTGCTGAGTAGTGTGTGAAGCGCCGGGGATCAAAGTTATCATGTAAGGGGGAAGCAGCTCCATTGAGACGAGCCCATAGAAGCTGTCCACTCCGTCATGTTCCATCCATTGGAAAGAGCTGACTAGAGCAGGTCCTTAGCCCCGCTCCTCCACCCACTGCTCCACTCCCTCATCCTCTTCTCATTTTTCATCCTCTACGGCTTCACATCTCGCTTTCGCTGTCTCTCAACCCGAGGTTTCTGAGTTTCAGGGGAGTAGACCTTATTTTTTATTTTTTTTTAATTGAATTGTTATTCCATGGGGTGCCATGTCTTATTTTTGGAATATTTATGGAAGGAGTCTCCAGTGTCAGAGATTTGTAACAATCACTAAAGTTTGTTGGTAAAATGGTAAGCTGTGGGTGGGTGTTTTTATTTATTTATTTATTTATTTATTGGTCATATTAATGCAGAGAGAGACAATAAAGAGAGATGATGACAGAACTGTTGTTTATAGCTGCTATAACGTAAGTGATAACAAGAACTAACTTGTTTCACCAAAGTTCCACGATAATAAATGTAAATATAAACGGATAAAAATATGACTCATCATTCTTTAATAAATTAAACATTGCTGATAAACCTCGTTGACAATTTATAAATAAAACATTCCAGGAGATGCTATCCAAGAAAAAGAATCACCTTTGGAGTTTTAGGAATCAATTCTGAAAAATGATTCATTCGATCAAACGGTTCATTTGAATCTTTAATTTTAATTCTTTTATCTAAGTCACCGGTGCTTCTTCTTATTGTCATTTTCTGAACCGCTTAATCCTACTAGAGTCGTGGGGAGACTGGAGCCTATTTCAGCCAACTCTGGGCGAAGGCAGGGTACACCCTGAACAGCTCACCAGTCCATTGCAGGGCACCACACACACTCACACCCAGGGGCAATTTGGAACAGCCAAATAGGCCAAAGTGCATGTCTTTGGACTGTGGGATGAAACCGGATTACCCGGAGGAAACCCATGTGAGCCTCGGGACTCGAACCCAGGACCTTCTTGCTATGAGGCATATGTGCTAACCACTATACCAGCGTGCCTCCTCAGCACAAAAATATGTTTGATTTAATAAAAAATTTTGTGTAAAGTTTTGTAAATATATTCCCGAGACAAGCGTTTTTATCTATTATTCTAGTATGTATTTTTTTCCTATAAAATTTCTTAAATTGATTCTTCATTCATTAATTCGTTCACTTTCTAAGCCGCTTAATCTTAATTAGGGTCACGGGGAGGCTGGCGCCCATCTCAGCCGACTCTGGGCGAGGGCGCACTCACATTCACACCTAGGGGCAATCTGGAACTGCCAATCAGCCCACTGTGCATGTTTTTGGATTGTGGGAGGAAACCGGAGTACCTGGAGGATATCCACGCAAACAGAGGGAGAACATGCAAACTCCACACAGAAACGCCCCGAACCTGGGAATCAAACCCGGAACCTTCTTGCTGTGAGGCGCACGTGCTAACCACTGCATCACTGTGCTGCCTTGATTCTTTACAAATACATAAACTTTGACATTTTTCCATGTTTATCGAGACCCTGCGGCGTCCACACACCGTGTTTATAGTTCATATGGAGAACATGACGGACGCTTGCAGACTCTACACAGATGGGAGAGCGAGAAGCATCTGCGAAGAACCAGTGCCAAAGGACGAGTGTGCAAAAACGTAGCACTTTAATGGCATTTACAGCAGCGTAAACGGACACGTGTGCCAGGTTGCTTATGAGAGATTATTAATGAAAGCTCAGAGAGGATTTCCCTCTCCATTTTTCATGTGGGAAGATTCCATAAACATAGTTTCAGGAAGAAAAAAAAAGTTTCATACAGCCTTACATACTCACTGACATTTTTTTTTAAATATTATTTTGTCATTTATTTCGGTTTGTATTGGTGGAGACTTGGTGGGGGGGACAAGGGAGTTCAGGAAAACATCAAGGGGGGGAAGAGATTAGCGGAAAAAGAAGTGGGACACTCGGAGGGATGAGAAAGGTGGACAGGAGTACAAAGAGAAGTGCTGCAAGGTGTAGAGAGAGATGGCAAAAGCTAAGGAGGAGGTATAGAATAAGTTGTATGAGAAGCAGAACACAAAGGAAGGAGAAATGGACTTATTACAACTAGCCAGGCTGAGGGATCGGCCAGGGAAAGATGTACCGCAAGATCGGGTGATAAAGGAAGCACATGGTAATGTACTGACAAATGAGGAGAAGGTGGAAAGAGTAGTTTGAGAAACTGATGAATGACGAACCTGAGCGAGGGGTGGATGGAGGATGTAGAGAGAGTGAAGCAGGACGTGCGAGAGATTAGCAAGGATGAAGTGAAAGCAGCTATGATGAGGATGATGAGTGGAAAGGAAGTTAGCCCTGATGACAGAACGAGTGGAGGTATGGAGATGTTTAGTCGAGATCGCAGTGGTGTTTTTAACCTGACTGTTCAGCAGAATCTTGGAAGGTGACAGGATGCCTGAGGAGTAGAGAAGAAGTGATCTTGTACCAATCTTCCAGAACAAGGGAGACGTACAGAGCTGCAGTAACTACAGAGATGTAAACTTGATGAGTGACTCCATGAAGTTATGGGAACGAGTAGGGGAATCCAGGCAGGGAGAAGAGGTGGTGATCTGTGAACCACAGTATGGCTTCATGCCATGGAAGAGCATCACAGATACAGGGAAGGTCAGAACGAGTTGCACTGCATGTTTGTGGACTTGGAGAAAGTATACGAAGAGAGGAGTTGTGGCATTGCACGAGAAAGTCAGGAGTGGAAGAGAAGTGTGTGAGGGTGGTACAGGATGTCTATGAGGACAGAGTGACAGCGGTGAGATGTGCAGTAGGAACGACGGACTGGTTCAAGGTGGAGGTGGGATCGTATCAAGGATCGGCTCTGAGACCTTTCTCGTTTGTACTGTTCATGGAGAGGTTGACCGGCGACGCATGGACTGTGATGTTTGTGGATGACATTGTGATATGAGTGAGAGCAGGCAACAAGTAGAGATGAGTCTGGAAAGGTGGAGCGAAGAGGAATGAAAATCAGCAGGAGTTAAACAGAGAACAAGCGTGTGAATAGGAGGGAGGGTGAAGAAGAGAGTGCAGGCAGGGTGGAACGAGTGGAGAAGAGTGACTGGAGTGATATGTAATAGAAGGGGATCTGAAAGAGTGAAGGTAAAGGTTCAAAAGACAGTAGTGAGGCCAGCTATGCTGTATGGTTTGGAGATGGTAGCGGAGGTGAAGTTTGTAGTGACAGATGACGACGCTGTGATTTTCTCTGGGAGGGACAAGAATGGACAGAATTAGAAATGAATATGATAGAGGGACAGCACAGTCCCTTGTAGTGTTTGGGGATAAAGTGAGAGAGGCCAAACGGAGATGGTTTGGACATGTGCAGAGGAGGGACGAAGGGTATATTGGTAGAAGAATGTTGAGGATGGAACCGCCTGGTAGGAGGAGAAGAGGAAGGATAAAGAGGAGATTTATGGATGTGGTGACGGAGGACATGCAGGCGGTTGGTGTGACGGAGAGGGATACAGTCGACGGAGCGAGATGGAGAAAGGTGATCTGCTGTGGCGACACCTAACTGAAGCAGCCGAAAGATGTAGAAGAAGGAAGTTATGGCTCATTTTTGCCCAACCCCTACACCAGAAGGCGTTAATCCTACTAGGGTCACGGGGAGGCTGAAGCCTACCTCAGTCGACTCTGGGAAAGGCGGGGTACAATTTGCAACAGCCATTTAGCCTAATGTGCATGTTTTTGGACTGTGGGAGGAAACCGGAGTACCCTGAGGTAACCCACACAAACACGGGAAAAGCCCGGGACTCGAACCCAGGACCTTCTTGATGTGAGGTGGACATGCTAACCACTACGCCACCATGCTGCTCCGCGGTCAGGAAACACTTAGAGACAAATTGCTTTTTAAAAGTTACATTTAAAATGTTGCATTTAAAAGTTACTGCATTTTAATTGATCATTACAAAAAAATAAATAAAGAATTTAATATTTTCTGTGATTAATAGCAATGATTTGTGTAAAAAGGTCAAATCTGATGAAAAAGAGATTAAAACAAATGAGTTATCCGTGTTTACACATCATTAACTGAAAAGGTGAACAATGACCTATTTATTTATTTATTCATTTATGTATTAATTTATTGTGGAATAAAATAGAAATAAATTATTTAAATAAAAATTATTATTTAATTAATATCTGGCAACTTTAAAAAATACTGTTCTTTTTTTTATTATTTTTATTTTACTTTTGAATGATGTTCTTGTTTTTGAAAGTCCTTTTTCTTAACAGGAAATTACATCATCGATATTTTCTGTGTGCACCATCAGGAAACTTTTCACTCACATGGATGCATCCAAGACATTTTTTTTCACCTCATGGTACTCAAACCACACACATACACACACACACACACACACACACACGCAGTCTGAAATGACGGCTTGGCTTTGCATCGTGGCAGCGCGGCGGTAGTTAAATACCTGAGCAGGTTGTCACGCTCGTCACGCCCGTCTGTAGAAGTACACCGAGTGCAAAAACTGCACCACATTACATCACTGTGACATCAGCCACATAAACTCGCAGCTCTCTCCAAGAACTGTTGTGCTTGTGTGTGTGTATGTGTGTGTGTGTGTGTGTGTGTGTGTGTGTGTGTGTGTGTGTGTGTGTGTGTGCGTGTGATAAATTATCAGCACTACAGCACTAGTGTACTGTTAGTGTCTGTGTCGACTCGGGGGTTTGTAAGGAGAGAGTCAGAACCACGGAAATGTGCAGATGGGGTCTGTGTAATTTGTGTGTGTGTGTGTGTGTGTGTGTGTGTGTCTGTGGATGGTGATAAATTGGTCTGGGAGAGCAGGGATGCAGATCCACTCATCAAGATTGATGTTCTGCCATTCGGCTTTAAGTGCAATTAAAAAGCGGGGCCTGCTCTAGGCGCCATCGTTCACACTAACACCAAGGGGACTCGTTTTAAGGTGAAAGAGACGTGTTTATTCCACCCGTAGCTCACATAATTCACTCCCACTCCACTTTTCTCTCTTTTTTTAACAGCTATGTTTCTCTCTGCTAATTCTCATAAACCTGCTCCGAGTTAATGAGAACGGAAACCGGTTTGGAAATTCCTCCGCTGCTGCCGCTTTACTCCGAGGTCAGGATTTCAGGATTCACGTCCTGTCCGGGTTATAAAACTCTACATCCTTCTACACCTCCTGTACTCTCCCTCCATCAGATCACATGCTTCCTCCCTCCTTCCCTCCCTCCGCTGTGAAGCCATGCACTGCTCCATGTCTATGTCAAGTTGTTAACCTTGTGTCAGCAGCGGGTTTAGGCCGTCGTGATGGATGGGTCCGTGCGGAATTTTTTTCAAAATGAAGTGAAAGAGGTGTGGTGTGCTTTCTCTCTCTCTCTCTCTCTCTTTCTTTTATTTGTCGCCTATATATATTTATACACAGACACCACGACACAGCTGCAAACACACAAACACACACTCTGTCACACCCGCGAGGCATTTAGGCTCCTAATTAGTGTCTTGTGTTCGATCACACTTCACTAGCAGAAATCCACTGAAATAATTTTCTGGTACAAATTTATACACATTCTGCATCGAGAAATAACTTCAGTAAATCATAATATTTTCATTATGGGTTGGCGTTCATGTCTTTGGACTGAAGGAGGAAACCGGAGCACTTAGAGGAAACCCAAGCAAGGTCTTGCAAACACAGAACAGTCCTTGCCATCCATGAGATTTGAACCCAGAACCTTCTCGCTTGGAGGCGTTAGTGCTAACCACTGAACCACCATGTCCTGGAACTGCTACATAACAACATCCATTCATTCATTTATTTTCTAAGCCACTTAATCCTAATTAGGGGTGGTGGAGGTTGGCGCCCACCTCAGCCGTCTCTGGGCGAAGGGGGGGTACTCCCTGAACAGCTCACCAGGCCATCGCAGGGCCAACACACACACTACCATTCACACTCACTCTCAGGGGCAATTTGAAACAGCCGCTTAGCCTACAGTGCATGTTTTGGGACTGTGGGAGGAAACCGGAGTACCCAGAGGAAACCCACGCAAACACGGGGAGAACATGCAAACTCCACACAGAAATGCCACGAGCCCGGGAATCAAACCCAGGCCTTCTTGCTCTGAGGCGGATGTTCTTTGTTGACGTTTATTTCATAGTAGTGATCGGTTCACTCTACCTCATCCCTTAGCTGAAGATGTATGGTGATATGAGTATGGTGATATTCCGCATCACATCGTGTATCATGTTAGAACATTTTTGTTTTGCCGCCCCAACATCTTAAACATTTGAAATCACGCTGAACCGCCTTCAAACCCGCCCACACGTGAGGCTGTTTTGCCACACCGCTGTCCTATTTTGGCGGTCCAGTGCGATTTAAAACCGCTATCAGAACCGCCCCTGTGTGAGGCCTGCTTAAATGACACCCTTAATAAGTTTTGGAATGATTTGTAGCATGTACAGATATTAAGATTTTTAGGTGACATGATGAGTTTACTAAGATACAAATCTCTGTTTAAACAAAACAAAACAAAAAAAGAGGCCTATTGTTTGTCTGCGCTTTGCTCAGCTGTCTGTTCTGGATGAGAAGATCAGATTAACAAGAGGCCTACAGCTCTACACACCAGAGTCCCTACACTGGCCACAATGACTGAACCCATCCATCACGTCTGTCTTAACAAGCACTGGGGGTCTCAGGTCTGGATAAGAGCTGGTTAAAATTTAACCCGCCGACTGCCTACACATTGAGGCCTGTGCCCTCTTGTCGCCCACTCATCCACTACCGCTGATGCCCTACACGCCCTGCACGCTCTCTACAGGGCCCGTGTGGGTGAGGGTCAGAAGGGTGGTGACACGGGGCGTGTTAACTTTGGAGAAATCGTGCGAGGAAAATGGAACCCGGCACGTGCCAGGATTTTTGCCAGGTAGAAAAAAAATGGAACTATAGTACAGTGTTCCGAGACACTGCGGTAATGATTATCCCATGATGCCTCAGGTGTTGGCTTTTGGTCATTACTCTTGGATGAAAACGGATAAGCTTGTTTTGAACCTCATTTTAAACCCAACTGTTCTTTTCATTAGAATTTCATTCTTGCCGTTGATGATTCCGGCTTTAGGATTCCCTCCAGCCGACACACAGTGACTAACGTTCACGTCCGAGAATTCCGCCAATTAAATTCCGATAAATTTCATTCACAAGGATTTGTACGGCTCTCTGTAACCTAACCTTAATAATGAACAGATAATAAACAGTTTTACACGCTCAGAACTTTTTAACAGTCGATGTAAAGTGTCAACATTGACAATATTTTTAATAAACTGAACAAATTTCCAAATAAGGAAAAATCTAAAGATGTACGCCAGAGTCTTTTACCATATACAGAAGGAAGTCTGACCTTGCATGTTTCTGGGGAACCTAGGGAAGTCCGAGTAGGTACTTTGCCATGGTAAGCACATACTGTGATCATGTAAAGCCTGGTTGGATGTGTTCAGAGCTCATGCATGGTTAAGTTGGCCATTTTTCTTTAATGGGCGGCACGGTGACGTAGTGGTTAGCACGTCCGTCTTACAGCAACAAGGTCCTGGGTTTGAGTCTTAGGCTCAGCGAGACCGTTTCGGTGGGGATTTTGCATGTTCTCCTCGTGCTTACGTAGGTTTCCTGCAGGTACTTTGGTTTTCTCCCCTCAGCCCAAAAACATGCACATTAGGCTAACTGGCTGCTCCCCATTGCACTAGTTGTATGTGTTGCCCTGTGATGGACTGGCGAGCTTTTTAGAGTTAACCCTGCCTTTGCGCAATGTTGGCTAAGATAGGCTCCAGTCTTCCCGCAACCCTAATAGGACTAAGTGGTTTGGCGACTGAATAAATGATTGAATGAATTTCCCAATATATATTAAATTATATACATTAAATAATTAATAAATAACTTCAGATGATTAAAATGATTCAGTTTCATCCCAGGGTTCTCCTACAAGAGTACACCACATTGTGTTTTTATTGTCTTCTCGCAGACAGCACACCACTGCATATCGCTAAAGTTAGCAAGTTCTGGATGGTTCTCCACGCTTTCTTACCTGGTGATTAAGTTCAGCTTCACTCCTATCTACGGTGGTGGTTCAATACGTTCAGGTTCACTTGCAACGTCATCAGTGAATAGAACCATCGATCATGCTCGCTGAGCCACTCGTTGTGTGATTCGGCAGCTTCGCCCGAGGCTGGAGTGAGGCCCTATGATCAAGGAGGTTAGAGGTTCATAGGTTGCTTTCAGGGGCAAATGTCCTAGAGGAAAGAGGAAATATGCAGGAAGAGAAAGGGAATGAAAGGGCAAATTTAGTAACATGATGAATGAGTTTACACAAAACCATAAAAGATGATTATTGTTCCACAGTTCGTACAGAGAGTATGGGTACACATACCTATCTTATCCCCTCTCATATCCATCCAACATTCTGAGGATTTTCATGCGCCGCCTGCCTGGATTAGTTCTGATGAAAATTACTTGACCCCTTCAGTGGTGGGTTAATAATGCATTCATTTCTGCTGGTTGGTTGATTTGTTGGTTGTTGATTTGCTTATTGGTTTGTTGGATGGTTTGTTTGTGGGTTGGCTTGTTGGATGGTTTGTTTGTGGGTTGGTTTGTTGGATGGTTTGTTTGTGGGTTGGGTTGTTGGATGGTTTGTTTGTGGGTTGGTTTGTTGGATGGTTTGTTTGTGGGTTGGTTTGTTGGATGGTTTGTTTGTGGGTTGGCTTGTTGGATGGTTTGTTTGTTGGTTGCTTTGTGCTGCTTTGTCAGATGGAATGTTGGTGGATGGTTTGTTTGTGGGTTGGTTTGTTGGATGGCTTGTGGGTTGTTTCATTGGATGATTTGTTTGTGGGCTGTTCCATTGGATGGTTTGTTTGTGGACTTTGTTGGATGGCATGTCTGTGGGTTGGTTTGTTGGATGTTTTGTTTGTGGGTTGTTTAATTGGATTTTTTTTGTGAGTTGGCTTTGGTAGATGGTTTGTTTGTGGGTTGGATTTTTTGTTTGTGGGTTGGCTTGTTGGATGGTTTGTTTGTGGGTTGGCTTGTTGGATGGTTTGCTTGTGGGTTGGTTTGTTGGATAGTTTGTTTGTGGGTTGGCTTGTTGGATGGTTTGTTTGTTGGTTGGTTTGTTTGTTGATTTGTTTGTGGGTTGTTACGTCGCAGTTCAAACAGAAGGTTTCATCATGCTGAGTGGTGGGGCTCGAGCTGTCTGATTGCACAAACCCGAGAATCTGTCAAGTGTCAGTTCTTATTTCCTGCCTGTTCAGTGAGTCCCGATGACACAGCGTGCCTTCTTTGGCCTGCTTTATAAATGACATTAGAGAAATTGTGTTTGGTGAGGGTCAGACAGACATGGCAAGGGGAAGATCCATGGGTCCGCCAACAGCAGTAAATTGTGTATGTGATTTTACCCCATCTCTGTATTTCTCTGTTACACTTCTATAGCCTCTGAGAGCAAAAGCCGTCTGGTGGAAAGTGAACACACTCGACTTGATCCTCCTCAGTGCCTCTGAGGCCAATGAGAAGCTCTTGAATATTTCAACAGCAGAAATGAACCATGGTCTCACCGGACCGATCCGGCATAAGATTGCCCCGATTTGGGATTTACAACCCCTCTTGATGTCGGTATTTTACTGTTTTTGTGTCTTTAGTTGCCTGTGACAGGGGTCGTGGGAGCATTCTGGACAAATTTAAAACATAAAGAATAATTAAAAATAAATGCCGGGATTTCGTCTTCTCATATGTGCCCGATTTTTTTTTAACGAGCCGCTGATTCATTTTTAATGAGGCCTTGAATATTAACTTGGTTTGGTTCAAAGTGCCGTCTCCCATGAGTGGGAAACAGATCCCTCCGCTTGACTAATATGGGGTGGGGGGCAGTTTACAGAGGGTTCATATGTAAGGACTTGTTCTGGTCAATTACAATTACAATCTCACACAGCAGGGGAGGCATCGCCTTCATTTACCGTCCCTGTGCCTCCTGTGGAAAAACTCAAAACGCTATATGATAATAGAAAGAACATTGAGCCGAACGCTGTTGGGTGACATCACAAACAGTGAGCAACTGTGTCTCCTCGAAGCATGATAACGTATATTAAAATGGGCACAAGGCTGCTTCTTGTGTGTTTCATTTCTTCGTAGGCCTGCAGGGCATCCTGGAAGAAGCCGATCTCTGGACCTCGACCTCCTGCGGAGCCGCTGATCCCCCCTGTGCTCTCGCAGCTCCCTGGTTTTTGTCATGGAGTTTCTTGGGAAGCAGTGATTAATGGGACGCTGCGGTTGCGAACTCAACTTCTTTTAGAATGTTTTGGATGGACGAGGAGAGAGATTTAGGCACAGCAGGAACACTTGTCCTAGCAGGCCTGATTGGAGAACCTAGTGTATAATGGAGCCCCGGCTTGGGCCTTTTAAAAGACAACATGTTTATGGCTACTTAGAGGAAATTGATTTGATTGTGCCCCAAACACGTGTGTTAACACCCTTGGCACTTTTATTGGCCATTTGTCTCCAGTGTCACAGCACAGCTGATTTACGCCTGCATCAGGTTCGGTGTGTTGTTAGCTTGTGTATTTATGTGTGATTGTGTAAGTGTATATGCACATGAACTCTGTGTGTTAGTGTGTGTGCGTGTGTATGTGTGTGTACTTATGTTTATAGCGGAAGGTGGTAATAAGCGATGCTCTGGAAGTGCACTTTAACTTCCTGCCAGTCACGGAGGCAGCATGATTAACAGTACATTAGAGCAGCTGTGCCTCGGAGTAAACACAACCGCTCACAAATATTACCGGCTCAGAATTGATGTCTACACACACACACACACACTCACATGCACACACGGTCTTTTGCGCGTACACTTCCTCCCAATAGACTCCTGCAATTCGCAAATGACAAGTGTGGGTTTTCCGAACGTATTTCATTCGCGCATGCTTTCACATTTAGCTGGGAGGAAATTGTAAGTGCTACTTTTAATCATTATGTAAGGTTCAGAGGAATTATTGGATTGGATTTAGTGTACATAGTAAAGACCTGTACACCTCATAAAGCGCTGGCTGTAGGGTTATACACTTCCACTGGAACAAGCTGCAGACTGTTCAGCGCTGATCGGAGAATTTCTTCATTTCTACAGCGATTCTGTTCTAACGGTCCGTTAGTTTGTTCCTCTGGAAAATTCCTCTAATGGTTTATATAGAAATGTATAATAAATACCTTCATCCGCATCTTCATCTTGTTCTGCTTAATTCGGGGTCAGTCGCAGGGGCAGCAGTCTAAGCAGTGAGGTCCAGACATCCCTCTCTCCAGCCACTTCTTCCAGCTCTTCCAGGCGTTCCCAAACCAGCCGAGAGACGTAGTTCCTTCAGTGTGTTCTGGGTCGACCCCGGGGTCTCTTCCCGGTTGGACATGCCCAAAACACCACACCAGGGAGGCGTTCGGGAGGGATTCTAATCAGATGCCAACGAAGCGAAGGAAGCTCATTTCAGCCACTTGTTCTTTCGATCACTACCCAACGCTCGTGACCATAGGAGAAGGTAGGAACGTAGATCGACTCGTAAATTGAGAGCTTTGCCTTCCGGCTCAGCTCCCTCCTTACCACGACGGACCGGTACAAGCTCCGCTTTACAGCAGAGGCTGCACCGATCCGCCTGTCCATCTATTAATAAATAAATACCACCTATTTTAAAAATAAAAGTTAAAAGATGAACCCCTGAGCAACCGAGAACACTCCAATACCAAAAAAAACCCCACTCCAAAACCTTTTTATCTAAAGACTTAGATCCAGCACCCTGAAGTGTTTCTCAGGTTCTCCGTCAGATCCATTTAAGTTCTACATCGATCCCTGTACTGTAACACTTCTGGACAATCACCTTCATTTCTGAATCACAACTTTTTATTCTTTTACTTCAACTTCTGAACTCCGATCTTTAATAGAGGATTACGACGTAATTCTGGATCAGGTCCTGGGTTCGAGTCCCGAGCTCAGCTAGAACATTTCTGTACAGAGTTTGCATGTTCTGCCTGTGCTTATGTGGGTTTTCTCCAGGTACTCCGGTTTCCTCCTACAGTCCAAAGACATGCACAATAGACTGATTGGCTGTTTCAAATTGCCATTACGTGTGAATGTGAATGGTTGTATGTGTGTGTTGGTCCTGCAATGGTCTGACGAGCTGTTCAGGGTGTAACCCCACCTTCGCCCAGAGTTGGCTGAGGTGGGCGCCAGCCTCCATGCAACCCTAATTAGGATTAAGCGGCTTAGATAATGAATGAATGAATGAATAAATGAATGTTTATTTCTGCAGTATGACTTTAGTTGACACTTAAGCTCCGGATTCGTGTTTAAGGAACGTTTTGCACTTTTACTTGCGACGCTCAGACAGTAAGATGTAGCCGTGTTGTGAACACGTTCTCGAATTTGCCCTGCGTTCCGAGGCCAAAGTTCATGTCCCAGACTAAATCTATTGATTCCGGGTCGAGCGGGATGATGCTCCTGTGCCAGATCTGATTCACCGAAAGCAGTGCACATGAATTCAATTTCTCTTCTCGCTGTCAAGTCCAATGCTGTCTTCTCATGTCCCGCGTGGACCAATGTCACCTTTTAAACACCGAGCCTGGAGAGATGAACAGTTGGAAAGGAAAGAGTGAGAGGTGGTGAGGAGAAGAAATAAAGCGAGCGCTCCTCATCCATCTCTCGTCGGCGGAAAGCGAGAATAACAGATGCTCCGCAGCGCTCCTTAATTCATGCAAATTGAAAAGTGCTATCGATTGATAATTGATTTATATCGATACTCATGCCGCGCACTCCTTCTTTCTTTTTATCTTCCCTTCTCTCTAACACTCACTCTCTCTCTTTTCTCATTTGGCTAAATCAAATTTATCTGTCACCGCGTTCCTCACATCCATTCATCCATCAACTCCATCACATCACATCATTCAACACCCAGTTTTTGTCTTCATATTAGATATTTTCCACCATGAACTTATTGGACAGATTTTATTTTTTTTTAACAGATGGTGCCCCATTTTCCCCCCTTTCAGTGTAGCAAGCAATGCAGCATTCTTTCTTTCTTCTTCTTCTTTTTATGGCATTGGATCTAGAAGACTAATCCCGAGAGCATGGATTGGGCACCACTATGGTGTAGTGGTTAGCACATCCGCCTTGCAGGAAGAAGCTCCTGGGTTTGAGTCCCAGGCTATATGTGAGGGTGTTTCTGTGTGTTTATGTGGGTTTCCTCCGGGTACTCTGGTTTCCTCCCATAGCCCAAAGTCATGCACATTAGGCTGTTTCAAATTGCCCCTAGGTGTGAGCGTGAGTGCGCCGGTCCTGCGATGGACTGGCGAGCTGTTGAGGGTGTACCCTATCTTTGCCCAGAAGTCAGCTGAGATAGGCTCCAGCCTCTAGACCCTAGTAAAGATTAAACGGCTCTGCAAATGGATGAATGAATCAATGAGAACATGAAAAGGCGTAGATCTAACTTTCATTTTTATATTACATCAGGAAACCAGGAGATGTGTATAAGTAAGGAATAAACCACTCCATGTGCACATCCACCTTCTTATTTAAGTAATAATTAGCTGTTAATGGAACACGTTTACCTGTTTTTTTGTTTTTTTAATTTTCGTTAATGGTTAATATTTGTGTATTGAGTCTGGACTTTATGTACCATTAATGAGACTCAGAAACATTCACCTTCATCCGCAGGTTTGTTTTTTCTTTCTAGATTTTAGTGGTTACTCTAAATCTAATCGTTAACTCCTATGTCTGTAAGCTAGTGGGCCCTCGGTGCGAGCGCTAACCCCTCCATACAGCTTTAAACCGTGTGGTTTTCATCACCGTGAGATCAGTCCAACTCCTGACTGCCTGTAAATCAGCTCAAGCACAGAGACACTGTCCACGTCTATCGTATAAATCCACTGATCTGTCCCTCAGTGTCTCTGATTTCGTACCTCTTTACCCCTCAGGAGGGATGAGGAAATAAAGAAACATGCAGGACGGGATTAAAGGGCTAAAGAGCCCCGTTTGCATCCAGATAAATAACTTAAGCCGGGAGGATGTAGAACTGCATGGAAGGAAAGGATTAACTAAAAATGATTAACCAGTTTCTCAGAGTTTGGTTCATCGAGCAAGACGAGCGGATGGAGTTCAAACTTTGATCCTTCACCTTAGGACCGTGTTGGTGTTACTGCTAACAAAAAGTACATTTCGCTGATTATTTATTATCTTCATAATTATAATGCTAAAAACTATTAAAGAAAAAATTATATTTAAAAAAGAGTCAATATTATTTATTTATTTATTTATTTGCTGAACTGCTTAATCTTACTAGATTTGCGGGGAGGCTGGAGCCTAGCTCAGCTGACGGTGGTGTGGTACACCCTGAGCAGCTCTCCAGTCCACCACAGGGCCAACACACACACAACCATTCACACTCGCACCTAGGGGCAATTTGGAACAGCCACTTAGCATAATGTGCATGTTTTTGACTATGGGAGGAAACCAGAGTACCCAGAGGAAACCCATGGAAGCACGGGGAATACATGCAAACTTCATACAGGAACACCCTTGCTGAGCCCGGGATTCAAACTTGTGACCTTCTTGCTGTAAGGACATGCTAACCACTACACCACCGTT
>JBCNYH010000003.1:31146954-31163725 GCA_039654325.1 Tandanus tandanus
AGAGAGAGAGAGAGAGAGAGAGAGAGAGAGAGAGAGAGAGAGAGAGAGAGAGAGAGAGAGAGAGAGAGAGAAACTTGAAGTGTCCACATGGGGGCAGAGTGTAGTGTGTTTTCGCCTTTTTCAGACCTCTGGAAGCTCCGATAATAAACAAGGAACACGCACACACACTCACACACACACACACACACTCACATCGAGCCATCTTCATGAAACGGAGCTTGTAGAGCTTCTGCACGTGCACATAATAATAATAATAATAATAATGATAATAATAATAATAACAACAACAACAACAACAATAATAATAATAATAATAATAATAATAAACTAGATTTAGGCAACTTCATAAGTATGGTTTATAAATCTTAGACGTGTGTGTGTGTATGTGTGTGTGTATGTGTGTGTGTGTGTGTGTGTGTGTATGTGTGTGTGTGTTTGTTGATTGTTATCTGATGATTAATTATTTATTCATGTTGTTATTTTATCATCTACAGGCATGAAAGACATTAAAAAATGCTGAAGGCGAAATGATGGTTTTTTTTTTATTTAGGTGGAAATTAAGATTTTTTATTTTATTCTAAATTTCTAAAATTACATTTTCTAATTTCTACATTTTTATTTTTCATGGTTTGTTTTAATGGAGAGATCAACAAAAGCAAACGTGCAGTTCCGCAGGTAGAGTAACAATAAATAAATAAATAATAAACATTTATAAGTTTAGATTTTAGTCTGGTGCCTTAAGTGTATTTAGAGAGAGAGAGAGAGAGAGAGAGAGAGAGAGAGAGAGAGACTGAAGAAGAGCAGCAGGCATGCACGGAGTCAGAAGGGGAGAGTGGGTGTGGTTATGTAAATGAAGCACTGTATTATTTCTCTGATAGGCCTAGAACGCGCACTCGGGACGCACCAACCCTGATGACGTCACATGTGACTGTAATTATAAGAACCGGGGCCAGCTTTCGGGCCGAACAAGAGTCCCGCGCACGAGAACGCAAAAGAGCAGAAAGTAAGAGAAGGAGGAGGAGGAGCGCGCGCGCGAGATAGCGAGTCCCGTTCCAAATAACGCACGCACGCACACGCGCACAGAAGCGCACGCGACAGGAGGAGGAGGAGCGCGCAAACCGAGTCCAGCTCATAAACAGGCACGCGGAGGAGGAGCAGGCGCGCGCCCGCCGAGTTCTCTCTCTGTCTCTCTGCGGTGCAGAGCTGGAACACAAGAAGAACTGATTCTTCTTCTTCTTTTTTCTTTCTTAATCCTTTTATTCCTTTGCTTTTCTTTCTTTTCGGATTCTCTGGCGCACCGGAGGGACTGGAGCCCTTTGCGATTTGGTGTTTTTTCTTTTGCGCGCGCGTTTTTATTCCTATTTATGATTCAAGTTCAACTTCGCCTAAAGGACCTGAGATTTGTGCACTGACTTTTCCCTACCTCTGTGTTTTTTTCTTTCTTTTCTTTTCCTTCTTAAATGTAAAAGAAAGTCAGGTAACCATGCAACTCGCGACCTTTTCCCTCGCGCATTAATCTTTGAAAGAAAGAAAAAGTTCCTTCTTGCTTTTTTTTTTTTTTTTTTTTTGAAGTTTCCCCCCGTGCAACTCTTCACCCCTCATCCCGAGCCCGGTGCATGCTGCACGGTGTAAAGTGGAGGACTTCCAGAGACTGTGAGAAGTAAGAGCAGCAGCAGAGGCGCGTTTTTGCCCCGCTCACCTAAACGCGCAGCAGCAGCGGAGACGCGATGAGCGCCGAGGTGCTGCCCTCAAGCCCGCTCGCCCTGGTGGACTACGTCAACGAATTCGACCTCCTCAAGTTCGACGTGAAGAAAGAGGCTCTGCACGGAGCAGTGAACGGCGGAGGTGCGCGCGCGTGCCCCTCGCGCGTGCAGCAGCCCCAGGGCTCGGTGTCATCGACTCCGCTCAGCACGCCGTGCAGTTCCGTGCCCTCGTCGCCCAGCTTCAGCCCCACGGAGGAGCACAAGAGCAACCTGGAGGAGCTCTACTGGATGCCCGGTGGCGGCTACCCGCAGCACGTAGACCCTCACGCACTCGGCCTGACGCCCGAGGACGCCGTGGAGGCCCTGATCGGGCATGCCCCGCCGCCGCACGTGCAGCAGCAACAGCAGTTGCAGCAAGGAGGTGGTTTTGAGGGTTACCGAGCCACCATGCATCATCAACATCATCATCATCCTCATGCGCAGCACCATCCTCATGTGTACGCGTCGCTTCAGCAGCACGCGGATGACCTGCACTCTCACACGCAGCCGCAACAGCAGCATCCTCATCAGCACCACAGCCAAGACCCAGACAGCCCGTCTCCGACCTCTCCTCAGCTCCATCACCACCACCATCATGCCGAACACACCAACCACCACGGCCATCACGGTCACCACCACCACCATCACGCCCAGCCACAGCATCACAGCAGCAGTAGCGCCAGTGCCCTGAGCATCCTGGGTGTCGACGAGCGCTTCTCTGATGACCAGCTCGTCTCCATGTCCGTACGCGAGCTCAACCGGCACCTGCGGGGCTTCTCCAAGGACGAGGTGGTCCGTCTGAAGCAGAAGAGGCGTACGCTCAAGAACCGTGGCTACGCGCAGTCCTGCCGCTTCAAGCGCGTCCAGCAGAAGCACATCCTCGAGAGCGAGAAGACACAGCTCCTCAACCAGGTGGAGGCACTCAAGCAGGAGGTCGGGCGCCTGGCACGAGAGCGGGACGCCTACAAACTCAAGTGCGAGAAGCTGACATCGGCGGCTGCGGGTTCGAGCGCCGGAGCGGGCGGGTTCCGCGAGGCGGGTTCCACCAGCGACAACCCGTCTTCACCAGAGTTCTTCATGTGAGTCCCTTCTCTGGTTCCGTCTCCATCCTCTCCTGTGCTGAAGAGACTACGATACTAATTGACATTATATCATGATTATTATACTAATAACTTACAACAGCAGCTGTATTCTTCATATTAGAGAGAAAATAACCCACAACAACAATAATAATAATGATGATAATAACAATAACAATATTAATAATCCTCTAATCACCTCCTCTGAGCAAGTTTTTTTTTTAATGACATCATTATTTTTTAAAATCCAAATTAGAATCATGTGTGGATTTGTTTTTAAATCACAATTATATGAGAACAATGCAGGTTTTTTTTGGTTAGAATTTTTTCTTTGGAAAGTAGTTACTCTTAGATAATTGACACACAAGCCCTGATTTTTCAGATAGCAAAAAAACCCAATAATTAAAATAAAAATCTCATTATGACGTTAAATGAAGACAGAATCCGAACTCTTAACATGCTGTGAGTTTGTTTATTATTATTATTATTATTTTAACACCATAAAACATTTTTGCAGTGATTTATTTCTCCAGTCTTTTTCTTTTTTGAGCATTAACCACCCTTCTTATTTGTTCAGGACGTAAAAAAAAGACGTTTGGATCAATAGTGATGTTGAGAATTAAAAGCAAGCAAGACAGGAAAAGAGAGAGAGGGAGTGAAAGGGAGAGAGAGGACCTTCGGACTTTTGTTGTTTTCTTTGGACTTCTCCCTCTTAGGTCCAATACGTCAATTTTTTGAGAACGAGACAGTATGCAAAACTTTTATGCAACATCTCATCAGTTTATTGCCTGCTTTGTTAAATAAAAGAACAAAAAAAAAAAAAAAAAAAAAGATAAATATACTGCATTAAAATATTAATCCTGCATGCTGGACATGTACGGTAATAATTTCTATTTTGTACTTCCTTGTTTATTTTTTTCTTCTTCGTGTATCTTAAATAGCATGTTGTTGATCTTTTTTTTCGCCCTTTCTTCACATCAATGATGTTTTTGGGACTTTAGACATGAACCGGTGGCCACATCACCACTCACGACGCTGTTCGTTTGGGGCTTGTAAATACATGCAACAGCAAAAAACATGCAAGATTAAAAAAAAAAATTAATAAAAAATTAATAAGTTGAGCAGAAGCTTTGGGATCATTTTTAAAGTGTTAAAGATTTTGGGGAGTTTTTTAATTTTTACATTTTTTTTTGCAGTTGCATCAAAAGTCAGCCGAGTTTGTATATTTAGTGCACTTTTATGTTTCATTTTGATTTTCGTTTTTCTTTCTTTCTTTTTTTTTTTTTTGCAGGCCGTCCTCAAGGAAGACATAACAAAGATACACTCTGTTTTAGACTCGATACACTTTGCATTTTCTTTGCAAGGCCATGCAATGAGAACAAAAAGGAAAATGAACATTTTTGCACACACACACACACACACACGGTGAAATTCCTTGAGGAGCAGTTGGGCTGTGTGAAGCGCTGCGTCTTTTCCAGCGTGAGTTGTCTGCACCAGAGCTGCTCATGTTTCCTTTTTCACGTCGACTCAAAGCAGGAAATGCTTCCCCCCCCTCCATGTTGCGTAATCCTAGCCTGTTATATAATCCAAGCAAATATCTACGAGTCTCATCATTTTTCACTTTTATTTTATTATAATAATAATAATTATCATAATTTTCCTGTAAGTTTTGTGAGCGGGAAATTTCCAGAATTAAAAAATTTTTAAAAACTAAATCGAAGCAATTATACAATTCAAAAAAATGTCCTAAAATCAGGGGTTTTGAATTTTTTTTAATTTTTAATTATTATTTTAATTTTCTTCTACCGAGTTTGAGTGATCATTGTTTAATGTTTTCCTATATTTTTTTTCTGCCGGTCAGTAAAAAAATGGATTCAGGTTTTGCAAAATCACAAAAAAAAAAAGAAAAGTACGTCATGTTCTTATTCATGTTATTATTTTTATTGTTTATTTGTTTGTTTGTTTTTCTCTCTGTTTTCTGAGATTCTGGTTCTGCTGGCCAGATGCATTATAGTTATTATAGTTATGGTTTTATTTTTTAATGATTAAATTAACAGAACTTGTCAGATCATATTGAATAAGAGCATGGTGCTTGCATTTAAGAATTATTGTTTAGAAAAAAAAATGAAACAAACAAAAAAAAAACAAAGAAAGAGATTCATGCATTTAATCTTGTTTTTGTTTGTTATTTAGTTACTGATTCAACTGTGTTGAAATCAAATCTGAAACTGCAGCAGCGGGTTGTTGTTCTGTTGGTTTTAATTTCCTGTCTTAATGCAAAGGGGATCAATTTTCAATCCTGTTTATATATAAAATAAATGAGAGAGAGAAAAGTTGTTAAATTTGAACTTTCATTCAGGCTGGTTTCTGTTTCGTCTTATTGGTTTTTTTGGTTGTCGTTTTATGGAAGAAAATGGTTTCCTATTTTGCTTATTAAAGTCATTGAAATGGCATTTTTTTAGTCCTGGTTGTTCTTTTGTTTTAAAGAATTGTTTTGCATGCATTTGATTAATTATTGAAACACACACATAAACACACACACACACACACACACACACACACACACACACACACAGAGCAAACATCTGTTTGAGGAACTGAGAGTGAGAGTAGAAAAAAAACAACAAAAAAGCTTGTTTCATGATTAAGATTAATGATTATAAACAATCGTTGCAAAACTCATCATTAAAGCAAAAGTATAAGAAACAGAACTGAACTTTAGCGTCTATTGTTAGATAGGCTTTTAAAGTCACCAAGAAAAACACACACACACACACACACACACACACACACACACACACACACACACACCAGATTGTTGTGTGTGTCGTAGTGAGGACCAGAGGTCCCCACAAGGCTGGGAATATCTTAATAGTTGTGAGTTTGTCAGGATGTTTTTGGAGAACTGCGTTTTAATTAATATAAATAAAAGTATAAACGCTTTCTGTTGGGTGCTAGGGTTAGGTTTGGAACCTGACAAGGATAATTAGACTGTGTGTGTGTGTGTGTGTGTGTGTGCTTGTGAGTGTGTGTGTGTGAGAGAGAGGGAGAGAGACGAGGCCCTTTCGGTTTTGTCCTGACCTGCCCTTTGCGCGCTGACTTGTGCACAAATCCAGCTAAGCGCGTGTGTTCAGTAAAAGGAGATCTTTGACCTCTGCGGCAGTGCGAGGCTTCACTGTGGGAATGCCGTCATTAACCCTTTCATCACCGCACGCTCTGTTACAGAGAGATTCGCTCACACCTCAGGATGATCTCTCGCTTTATAACGAGCGCACTACTGCAGTGTGTCACTCACACACGGTCGCGCTGATGCCTGCGAATTCTACACAATACATTTCAGCATCATAATAGTAAGGAATAAAACACACACTGTGCATTTTTTTTACCACTACTGCTCTCACTGCATCACAGAGTGTGCTACAGCGCTGTCTGCCCTCTCCCACATACCCAAGTTCATACATGCTATAATTGGCTGAGGTCACTATGATTGAAAAGTGGACATAGAGTATGCCCCTCCCACCCATAGAGCATGTCTAGCTATCTGGATGCTGAATTCTGATTGGCTAGAGGAAGTTGATTAATCTTCTAGTATAGGAGCAGTACTTGTTCGAACAGGTTATCGTTACACGTCACCTTCTGACCAATCAGAATCCAGAATCCAGCTGCGCTCAGATGGACAGAAATACTCTCTGTGTGAGAGGGGCATATTACCTTTCCACTTGTCAATCATAGTGATAGTAGCCAGTTAGAGCGTGTGGGAGCTCGGGTATGTGGAAGAGGGTGGAAAGCGCTGTCCTCTGAGTGTGTTATATCCCGCTATGGGACGTAGCGAGAGCAGCAGGTCCAAAAAATAAATAAAATGAAGAGTATCAGAGGAATCAGGAGTCAGAGTTTAGACGAAGGAGATCAGAGCTGAGAACGACTGCTTATTAATGATAAAACAATGGGGCTTTATTTTTTCTTTCTTTTCCCCTTTCTTTCTTTTTTTCTTTCTCTCTTTTTAGTTATTCTCCCTTCTGTTTTTCTCTCATTTTTCATGCTCTTTTTTATTATCATTTGCTTTTATTTCTTTTATCATTCACTCTTTATTACTTTAAATCATTTGGGAGATTAAAAAACACATTTATAAAGATATGTAAAGTGTTTTGATCTTATCCAGCTGTGTGCGTGTATATGTGTGCGTGTATGGGTGTGCCTGTGTGTGTGCGTGTGTGTGTGTGTGTGTGTGTGTGTGTGTGTGTGTGTGTGTGCATGAGTGTGTGTATGCGTGTGTGCGCATGTGTGTGAGCATGCGTTTGTGTGTGTGTGTGTGTGTGTGTGCATGAGTGTGTGTATGCGTGTGTGTGCATGTGTGTGAGCATGCATTTGTGTGTGTGTGTGTGCGTGTGTGCGTGAGCATGTGTTTGTGTGCGTATGTGTGTGTGGGTGCATGAGTGTGTGTATGAGTGTGTGAGCATGTGTTTGTGTGCGTATGTGTGTGAGTGTACTTGTGTGTGTACGTGTGTATGTGTATGTGTGTGTGTGTTTGTGTGTGTGTGTGTGTGTGTGTGTGCATGAATGTGTATATTCATGTTTCATGATGTGCATGTGTTTGTGTGCGTATATGTGTGGTTGTATGTGTGAATGTGTGTATGTGTGTTTGTGTGTGTGTGTGATACTGACTGGCAGAGAAAGAGACAAAAAAGATAAACAGAAAAAGAGACCAAAATACCAACAGAAAGAGAGATATATAGAGAGAGACAGAGAGACATAGCAAGAAAGAGAGAAAGTATGAGAGGAAGAGAGGGATAGACAGAGACTTAGCGAGAAAGAGAAAGAAAGAGATTATGAGACCGAGAGAGACATAGCGAAAAAGAGAGCGATAGACAGAGGGATAGAGACATAGTGAGAAAGAGAAAGGGAGAGATAGAAACAGACAGAGATATAGCGAGAAAAGGAAAAGGAGTGATAGCTATAGAGAGACAGGGAGAGACAGCGAGAAAAAGAGAGAGAGAGAGATAAACAAAGAGACAGCGAGAAGGAGAAAGAGAAAAACAGAAACACAGGGAGAGACATAGCTAGATTGAAAAAGAGAGATAGATGGGGGAGACATAGCGAGAAAGAGAAAGAGAGATAGAAAGAAAGACGGAGAGGCTTAGCGAGAAAGAAAGATAGACAGAGAGACAAGGAGAGACAGAAAGATAAAGAGAGATAGAAAGACAGTGAGAGAGAAAAAGGGAGATAGAAAAGGAGAGACATAGTGAGAAAGAGAAAGATAGACAGAGACAGCGAGAAAGAGAGATAGACAGAAACACAGGCAGAGACAAACTGTGAGAAAAAAGAGAGACAGACAGAGAGACAGGGAGAGGCATAGCGAGAAAGAGAGAAAGAGAGCGATAGACAGAGGAGCAGGGACTTGGCGGGAAAGAGAAAGAAAGAGGGATAGACAGAGAGACGGGGAGAGAGACGCAGTATGTTCCCGTTGGTATTCAGTTTCAGGTGTCAGAACATTATATGCTGCGTGTCTGCACATTCTCAAGGGCAGAGCAGCGATCACACACTGTACACCAGCGGTGCGCATTACACTTTAACCACACACACACACACACACACACACACAGAATTATTTGTGTCCTCATCAGGGTGCTAATCCTTATACTGTAGCTAATCAGTGCTAATCACTGTTTCAGACTGAAACGCTAACTCAATTCCTAAAATTTGAATTTCAACTGCCAGATGATGATGTCACAACAGCCGACCAATCAGCAGCTTCGATTCATCTCACAGAGTCGCTGGAATGAAAGACGTTCCTTCCTGTCATTTATATTGTTCTTATTTATAATATTGCAATAAGTATACCATAAATATTATATTGTTGGAACAAGAAAATTTTTATTTATTTATTTATTTATTTTTTAATATTTTTGGTTTTTCGCTGTTTTTTTATTACTGTTTTATATTTTACACAAATTATATAAGTAATAAGAGTTAGGGGTAAGTGTTAGGGTTATGGTTAGGGTAACTATTAGAGTTATGGTTAGAGTTAGGGGTAAATGTTAGGGTTATGGTTAGGGTTACTATTAGGGTTATGGTTAGGGTAACTATTAGGGTTATGGTTAGGGTAAGTGTTAGGATTATGGTTATGGTTAGGGTAACTATTAGGGTTATGGTTAGGGTAAGTGTTAGGGTTATGGTTAGAGTTAGAGGTAAGTGTTAGGGTTATGGTTAGGGTTACAATTAGGGTTATGGTTAGGGTAACTATTAGGGTTATGGTTAGGGTAACTATTGGGGTTATGGTTAGAGTTAGGCGTAAGTGTTAGGGTTGTGGTTAGAGTTAGAGTAAGTGTTAGGGTTATGGTTAGGGTTAGGGTAAGTGATAGGGTTGTGGTTAGAGATAGAGTAAGTGTTAGGGTTATGGTTAGGGTTACTATTAGGGTTATGGTTAGGGTAAGTGATAGGTTTGTGGTTAGAGTTAGAGTAAGTGTTAGGGTTATGGTTAGGGTTACAATTAGGGTTATGGTTAGGGAAACTATTAGGGTTATGGTTAGAGTTAGGGGTAAGTGTTAGGGTTATGGTTAGGGTTACTATTAGGGTTATGGTTAGGGTAAGTGATAGGGTTGTGGTTAGAGTTAGAGTAAGTGTTAGGGTTATGGTTAGGGCTACAATTAGGGTTATGGTTAGGGAAACTATTAGGGTTATGGTTAGAGTTAGGGTAAGTGTTACGGTTTTGGTTAGGGTAATTATTAGGGTTATGGTTAGGGTAAGTGATAGGGTTATGGTTAGAGTTAGGGGTAAGTGTTAGGGTTATAGTTAGGGTAACTATAAGGTTTATGGTTAGGGTAAGTGTTAGGGTTCTGGTTAGGGTTACTATTAGGGTTATGGTTAGAGTTAGGGGTAAGTGTTAGGGTTATGGTTAGGGTAAGTGTTAGGGTTATCCTAGGTCTCCAGGAACTGATTGTAAGTATATGAACGTATCCCCTTAAAACAAGACTGGTGTTATTATTATTATACATGTACACTAAATTGTGTGTGTTTGTGTAGTTTAAATTTCAGTCATTAACGATGAATTAAACAATTAGACATGACATTAACCTCATTATTTATTTAATTATATAATTACTTAAAACATAACTGTTTCTTTGTTAAACTATTAAACTCATTAAACCTACCATGCTGTCAGTCTTGTGTGTGTGTGTGTGTGTGTGTGTGTGTGTGTGTGTGTGTGTGTGTGTGTGTGTGTGTTGGTATGTGTTTGTGTGTGACCCAGTGTAATATACTTTACTGTATTATACTATACTATACCATACTGTATTATTACTATATCATGCCTAAAGACCTAAAGACCAGAAATGATTCAAAAGTGCTGTCAATTAAAGAATGTTTCAGGTTTTGTGCCTTTTTAGCACCTTAGCGGTTTATAGAACGTGAACATCGACAGGAGAAATCAATTAAACTCACCGCTGATTCTATTTAATCAGCTTTCTAATTGGTATCGATCCTCCGGGGCTGTATTATCCGTTTCTTCCTTACAGTCATGCTCTGCTCTCGACTCTCAGATCTGCTCGAAATGATTGTAGTTCAGGTAGGGGGTGTGGCCTGAAGGTAAAACGTTTTTAGTTTTCGGGCAGTGTAACACAGTCGGAGGGAAAGCACTATTCGCCCCCAGTATGTATGAGCTCACAGATATTTGCTCACATGGTGATTGTTTAAGTGTCAGGGAAGCGAGCGTGTTCCATATCTCCCTTCTGTGAGAGCTCAGCCAATTCACTCCCATGGACTCCCGGCTGCGGGCATCAACCTGGATTCGAAATCGTGATCTCCAGGATCACAGCAGTGCACCTTGTTGATGCACCACTCTGGAGCCTTTAATTTAGAATCGTACACAAGATGTGATGGTAATGAATACGGCAGAAATTTTAACTGGTGAAGTGGACTTTTTTTTTTTTTTGTCCAACATGACATAAAAACAGTCTATTGCCAATTTTTTTTATTACCAATTTGGTGTGTTCTCATACATCCCATTACTGCTATATGTCCAATATCATGGTTCATTTAAAAAGAAATTCTAATGACATAGCAGTTTGCATGGTGGCTAATAGCATCATGTGTTAGCTTGTAGATTGTTTTAAAGTTGATATGAAACTTGTTAAATTTATTTGTTGGTAGAATTTTAACAACAGCATTTAAACTTTAATAGTGTTTAAATAAAAAAACAACTTTGTTTTTTAGGCGCCAGCCTCCCCGCGACCCTAATTAGGATTAAGCAATTCAGAAAATGAATGGATGAATGACTTTTTTTTTTTTTAATGTAAACAAATTGAAACAGTGTTTCAATTTAGCATTTTTAGAGAATAATGTATATAACAAGTTTAACAAAAGTTTTGTTGCCAAATGCTGTCTGGTATCAATTCAAGAGTCACAGGATAATAGCTTAGCTGGTGTAGGCTAACGTCCGAGCTATCTGGAGTAGTTTATACACAGAGGGCTAAACAGGAAGTGCTGCTTTTTAATGCGCTGCACAAGATGCTAGCATTAGTCATGCTGATGGATTCTGTTGTGTGTTGGAAAGTGAATTATTGAATGGAGCCATTAATAAATAAAAAATGTTGAAGGGGATGGGAGAAGCATTTTCTCACTCTCTCTCTCTCTCTCACTCTCTCTCTCACACACACACACACACACACACACACACACACACACACATACATTAAACAAAGTGCACTAATTGAACATCCACTTTTTCTTCACAGCAGTGTGTTGAGTGTCTTTAGCTACTGAACACAACTCGACTGCTGACTACAATGATATCGCTAATGTTAGCTTAGTGGCTAAGCAGAATTCATTCAGTTATCTGTTATGTTGTGTTATACTTGTCATCTGTATTATGTCAAAAGACATGCTACAAAAAAAATCTGACAATTAACAAACATTTTATTTTAGATTAGCATAGTGTTTTACTTTAGCATGTTGTGTGACTGGTTAATGTGTTAGATTAGCATGTAGTGTGTTACTTTGGCATGTTATGTGCTACGTTATAATGCTGTGTGTCTGGTTAATGTGTTAGCTTAGCATGTTGTCTGCTACTTTATAATGCTGTGTGTCTGGATAATACGTTAGCTTAGCATGTTGTGTGCTACTTTATAATGCTGTGTGTCTGTTTAATGTGTTAGCTTAGCATGTTGTGTGCTATGTTATAATGCTGTGTGTCTGGTTAATGTGTTAGCTTAGCATGTTGTCTGCTACTTTATAATGCTGTGTGTCTGGATAATACGTTAGCTTAGCATGTTGTGTGCTACTTTATAATGCTGTGTGTCTGTTTAATGTGTTAGCTTAGCATGTTGTGTGCTACGTTATAATGCTGTGTGTCTGGTTAATGTGTTAGCTTAGCATGTTGTCTGCTACTTTATAATGCTGTGTGTCTGGATAATGCATTAGCTTAGCATGTTGTGTGTTACTTTAACATGTGTGTCTGCTTAATGTTTTTGATTAGCATGTTAGGTGTTACTTTTGCATGCTGTGTGCTACTTTAGCATGTTGCGTGTTACTTTAGCATGTTGTTTTTTTAGTAAAGTGTTAGGGTAGTATGTTGTTTGTTACCTTAGCATGTTGTGTGTTACTATAGCATTTTGGTTTTCTGGTTAATGTGTTAGGGTAGTTTGTTGTGTATCCGGATGCTAAAGGTATTAAATGTTCCCTCATTCCTTCAGCACTAACTGCTATGTGAACATAGCACAAGCTCACAGGAAGTTTAGGAATTTGAACACAAACTTCAAACACACACACACACACACACACACACACACACACACACACACACGGTTTGTCAGGGCTTATGAAGAACCACCATTTTATTCTCCTCAATCAAATAGCTGCACAGGAAAACTGGGCCGAAGGGATGGACTGCAGCTGTGAGACAGATATGTGTGTGAGTGTGTGAGTGTGTGTGTGTGTCTCCGGTTCTGCATTTTATTTTAGAGCTGTTTTTAGATTTCCTCATTCGGAGTTGCCACAGTCGTTTTCTCTGCCAACATCTGCAAGCGGTTTGGAGACGTGAAGCGGCGAGAGTGAATAAAGAGCGAGAGGAGAAACTCTCACATGGACAGCAGAGATTTACCAAAAAATCCTGAGGACTGCCTCCTGCTCTCTCTCTCTCTCTCTCTCATTCTCTTTATGTCCTCTAATGATGTTTATCTCTCTCTTTCCTTTTATCCTATATTTATCCCTCTCATTTGTCTTTGCTCTTTTCCGCTTCAGCCTGCTTCTGTTTCTTCTTCTGCTTTTCCACATTTTATAGCATTCAGCTTTAAATCTGTTTGGGATTAACAGGCCACACCCCTTTATCTAAGACTGAGAGAAGGAGACCAGAGGCTACACCTCCTTCACTCAGAACAACACGAAGAGAGCAGAGGCCACACCTCCTTCAACAAGATTGACAAAAGGAGAACAGAGGCCACACCTCCTTAAATAAGACTAGCAGAAAGAAAACAGAGGCCACACCTCCTTCTCCGAAACTGACAGAAAGGCAACAGAGGCCACACCTCCTTCTCTAAAACTGACAAGAAGGGAACAAAGGACACACCTCCTTTACTAAGACAGACAGGGGGAGAACAAACTCCACATCTCCTTCACTAAGACTGACAGAAAGAAAACAGAGGCCACACCTCCTTCTCCGAAACTGACAGAAAGGCAACAGAGGCCACACCTCCTTCTCTAAAACTGACAAGAAGGGAACAAAGGACACACCTCCTTTACTAAGACAGACAGGGGGAGAACAAACTCCACACCTCCTTCACTAAGACTGACAGAAAGAAAACAGAGGCCACACCTACTCCACCAAAACTGACAGAATGAGAACACAGGCCACACCTCCTTCTCTATGAGCCACAGGTGCAGAATAGAGGCCAAACCTTCCTGCGGACTGACAGGAAGAGAATAGAGACCACACCTCCTTTCGTAACATTGGTCAGCTGAGAACAGAAGCCACACCTCTTTTACTGAGACTGATATGCATACAGGCCACACCCCTTACCTGAAATTAGACCAGGATCCAGGCCTTCTTCAACATTTTAAAGCAGGTGTGTGTTCAGAACTGTAGTAGGTAGACACAATGCTAAGTCAGAAGCTTAAATCTTTGCTTGCTTATTAGCTACATTAGCCATGCGCACACGCATACACAGAGTAATTAAGCTAACGGTTAGCATCAGGGGATTGACCCAGATTGTGTAAGTGGCATCACAAAGGAGGAGGTTTAAAGGGATTACTCTGTTTATGGGGATTATGAAACGTACACACACTCTGTGTTTGAACTAATGAGGCGCATCCTGCTGTGCGATTTACACGTGGCTAAATACTAACAGGTGTCAAAGCTAACCTCCAATCCTAGCTTTAGTACTTTCCTTTACTGCTGTTTAACGGGACAGTTCAGCCGTCTTGTTTAATGTTTCTCTTAAAACAAATCTATTTGCTTTACTTAGATGTCAGCTTCCTTTAGATTTATACTGGAGAGCATAAAGCTAATGTTGCTAGCGAATATTTAAAGTTGGCTAGTACAGTAGGCCTACAGTAGCATGGAAACACACTTTTGTCGATAAACTATGACTTAAAATGGCTTTCTTCTGGTTTTCTTTTTCTGAAAGTAGAAATTAAACCGTTAGCTCTGTCATAATATTAGCATTTTGCTAATATTGATATTTAATGCATAAGACTGACAAACCTGAGGTAAAATAATAAAGATAATGTCATCCCTGACAGGAAAACAGTCCCTGACAGTCTGGTATTAAGTGTCATTAAAGCATGTAAGCTAAACATAAATGGCCTAGTTAGCGTGCTAATTCACAAAGGGCAGCTAGCTAGTTAGCATTCTGTCAAGGTGTTAGCTAAATACAGTAGCTCATTACTCCTGTAAAGTGTGGAATAGTAGAACGTGAACCATGAAGTGTTGTGTAATTAGGGTTAAAGTGTGTGTGTGTGTGTTTGTTTAAAATTCTTAATGATTACCTTTCACAGCTTCACATTAAGCTGTCGCTGTCCAGGGTGTCCTCACCCAGAGTCGGCTGAGATGGGCACCAGCCTCCCCGCGACCCTAATTAGGATTAAGCGCTTCAGAAAATGAATGAATGAATGTGGTAAGAGTTCTCTCAGTCTCTCTGTATGTGTGCATTTTGCTCTCTTTACCTTCCTATCATTTTCTTTCTTTCTTTCTTTCTTTATGTTCTACCCTATTTTTTCATCCTTTCTCTTTCTTCTTTCAATCTCTTTTAATCCTCGTCTTTTTACTTTATAGTTTATGTCTTGACCTTACAGTATCTTTCTTTCAGTCCTTCTCACACCCTCTTCCCTGTGCTTTTTCATCTCTCTCTCTCTCTCTCTCTCTCTCTCTCTCTCTCTCACTCTCTCTCTATCCCCACACTTTGTTTTTTGTTTTCGTCTTTTCTTACCTTGTTTTTTTACCTTTACCTTCTTTCTAAATTTCTCTGTTTTTTTTTTACTTTTTAAAAAATCTTTTGTTTGTTTCATTCTCTCGTTCTTTAAACCTCTCAAACTGTCACTCTTTTCCTCTTCCATCTCTTTTTCTGTTTTTCTTTATATCCATTTATCTCTCAAGACATCTCCTTTTCTTTCCTTTAATGTTCTCATCTTCTTGCGCTCTCTCTCTCTCTCTCTCTTTCTCCTTGTTAAACTCTGACATGTCCTATTTTTTGTTTTTCATTCCTTCTTTGACCTCTCACTCACTCCCTCTCTTCCTATCCCTTCGCTTTTAATGTTTACTGTTATCAAGCCTCTTCCTTTTCTATTTCTATTATCCCTCCCCATTTTCACTTTCTTTCTTTCTTTCCTTCTTTTTCCATCACCACATATTACCCAATTTTCCCTCTGAATTTCACTTTATCCACCTTTACCTCATTTTACCCTCCTCTCTCTCTCTCTCTCTCTCTCTCTCTCTCTCTCTCTCTCTCCCCGTGTCCTTGGTGTCCAGCTGTGGATGAGAAAGAAGAAGAAACAGAGATGGATGGAGACACAACAGGACTAGTGTAGGATGGATGAGTGTGAGGCCTCTCTCTCTCATTTTTATTCTCTCTTTCTCGGATGGATAGCAGAGGGATGAGTGGAGGCAGAAGGGGGTCGTCAGCACCCAGCAAGGCTCTAATTGAATGGGGAGAAGGAAAGGTGGGGTAAAAATATCCACCTATTTATACTGCAGTGTCTTTAGGCTCAGAGGGAGCACTACGTCACAAACACACACACGCTGCTCACATTATACTTCTCTCCTCCTCTCGCTAACATTAAAGGAGTCGTTCAGTGATTTTTAACCTCATTTCTATCCACTGTATATGTTGTGTGTGTGTGTGTGTGTGTGTGTGTGTGTGTGTGTGTGTAAGCCAGAGCAACTATTCAAAGTGTGCTTTGTAAAGAATAAAACTTAAAGTTACTTCTGATGTTGGAGACTCCATTCATAAATATTAGGTAATCATGTTTATCCTTGTTGCTATAGAAACAGTAATGAATTGTAACGAACATATTAATAGGCACTTTCAGATTAGAGGAACCTTTTCATAGTTCTTGGAACTGTTGGAGTAAGGACTCCATTTTGGTGCATGTTTGCAAGATGATCAAAGTTCATTTTTAGCTTCTGATTCAGGGTGTGTGTACTGTGTACTTTATGTTAGGTCCAGATGTTACTGTATGGTGATTGGTCCAGATGTACGTGTACAGTAATTGGTCCAGACCTAAGTGTACAGTGATTGGTCGAGATGTAAGTATATGGTCCAGATGTAAAATAAAAAAGTGTTTACACTCAGCGTATTGCACTCTCTGGTTACCCTGGTTACCTGGTTATAGCAGAATGATCTCCCGGGCTCCCGACTCAGAAGGGGCTCCTGAGTGGCAAGGTGCGCGACTATCAACCCGGAGATCGCAAGTTCGAATCTGGGTTGATGCCATAGCCATCCATGACCGGGAGTCCATGGGAGC
>JBCNYH010000003.1:31177574-31189031 GCA_039654325.1 Tandanus tandanus
TTTTCTCTTTGCGGGTACACATCTGTTCTCCGGGGGGAGGATAACACAAACGCGCTCTTGGGAAACACACACACACACACACACACACACACACACACACACACACACACACACACACACCACATTAAAACATTTCTAACCAGAAACCACACACTTTCTGGAGATCTTAACTTTCATAAGGCACAGAATAATGATGCGTACAACATGCACACACACACACACACACACACACACACACACACACACACACACACACACACACACACACATCCACATCCACAGAGAGAGAGAGAGGGAGAAGGCTGCAGTCCAAACGTGATGTCACTGTAATCGTTGTCTCCTGTTGCGTTAAGTGTCTAGACCAGGTGACTCCTGTGTATGTGTGTGTGTGTGTGTGTGTGTGTGTGTGTGTGTGTGTGTTGTTTGACTTTAAATTTAAAGTAAAATAAAAATTTTAATTAATTGATTTAGTGTGAGTTCACTAATTATATAATTACTCTCACTGAAGGGAACTAAAGTAACGACGCAACACCTTCATCTCATCAGATCAGAGTGTGGATTTAATGCTGAGCGCTCTCTCTCTTTCTCTCTCTGTCTCTCTCTTTCTCTCTGTCTGTCTTTCTTTCTCTCTCTCTCTCTCTCTTTATTTCTCTTTCTCTGTCAGTCTTTCTCTCTTTTTCTCTTTCTCCCTGTCTGTCTCCTCTTTCTGTGATTGTGTCCGTCTCTCTCTCTCTCTCTTTCTCTCTATCTCTCTCTCTCTCTCTCTCTCTCTCTGTCTGACTGTTTTTCTTTGTCTCGGTCAAAATAATGTCCAGAGTTGGAGAAATATGCAAATATATGTAAATATATGTTAACATATAAACAAATAAATATTCCATAGTTATTTGTTTAAATAAATAAAATCCTAATTACTTTATTACTTTATTAGTAGGTTTAAAAAAAAAAGTCATAGTTGAGGTTGTAGGTCCCCCGGTGACCCGCTGTGTTTAAATCGCCCATCGTGAGGCTTCGTAGTGATGACTTTGTTTGTAAGATGTCCGATCTCATATCCTCTTCCTGTCCTGATCTAAACATGTGTCTGGAGCAGTAACATGCAAATGTGTGCAAATCATTTTACATAATGACTCTAAAGTTTATAAATTATACAGCACACACACACACACACACACACACACACACACACACACACACCAACTCTTTCACACACTGGGCATCTGAAGTCACGAGTCCCGGGCTTTGTATGGAGTTTGCATGTTCTCCCCGTGCTTTCTGGGTTTCCTCCGGTTTCCTCCCACAGTCCCAAGACATTCACATTAGACTAATTGGCTGTTCCAAATTGCCGTTAGGTGTGAGTGTGAACGGTTGTGTGTTGTCATTGTTGCGTGTTGGCTCTGCGATGAACTGGCGAGCTGTTCAGGGTGTACCCCACCGCCCACAGTATGACCCTAGTAGGATTAAGCGGTTTTGCAAATGAGTGAGTGAGTGTTTATCTATCTGTCCATCTATCTATCTTTCTGGATAGCTAGCTACGTTTGTGGGCCACAAAATTTTACGGGGTATCATTAGGTAGCTATTTCTCTATTACTTTCTATTGATCGGTCGATCTAGCTCGCTATGACCACCCAGTGATGATGTTATTTGACGCTTGTATGCCTGCTGTGCCTGAGTAATAGCCTCTATGGGCTTCCTGTTCCTCCTGTCAATCAAATTGATGCAAATCAATCACAGATGTCTGTCAGCTCGTGTATACAGAACAGAGCAGCTGGCGTCTGTTTGGTTTTAGCAAGGAGCATAAACTTTCAAGTGAGTACATGTCTGGGCAAACTTCAGATTATCATGTGCGCGCACAAACACACACACACACACACACACACACACACACACACACACACACACACACACACACACAGTAGATGGGTTCCGCCTTAATGACTACAAGTTCATGGTTCATAAACAGTAACAATTACTGGATGCTGTGGCTCGTGTGTGTGTATGTGTGTAGAAACCCCAGGCTGTCTGCTGTCTCATCATTGTATGATTATGCAACAGCAGGTAAACACACACACATACACAGATTACAGTAATAACACTTTCAGACGTTCTGACATTTCGACGATTGTGGCGTAAGAGGAATAAATCACTTCAGGGACGTGTGGTTCGAGGAAAATAATCGGCTTCGGGGTGTGAAGAGAGACGCCACTTCCTCACACCATCATGTTGTTGATTATTTTCCTACAACAGCATGACAGGATTTTATTCCTTATACAATGAGAAGATCTTCAGTTTGTTTCACTATAAAGTGTGTGTGTGTGTTCATACATATAGAACACCATTATTATGCTAATACTGGACTTAGTGTCCAGTATTAGCATAATAATGGTGTCGTATATGTGTGAAAACACACACACACTCCAGACAGGTTAATTATGTGTTTGGGGTTAAATGAGAGTTTGAGAGTGTGTGTGTCCCTTCGTCAGCAGCGTTTTGACGTCACAGGTTGAGCCTTCATCACGACCACACACACACACACGCACACACACATCACAAGTGGAAGTGTGTGTCGTTCTCGCTCTTTACTCTCGTGACTCTCACAAAAAAACAGACAGGTGAGAGCTGCCTGTTGACCTTTAACCTATGAAAAGTCAGCTGGGTGGGTGAGACTAAGGTCATGACTATCACACACACACACACACACACACACACACAAATATATCTTCATGTAATATCACATAAGACCAGCAAGTCCTCATTTACAGACAGGCGTCCCTGAGTCGACAAGGGGCAGAAGGAGCTTGACTTACGTTGATCATGTGACCTCGGCATATAAAAGACAAACTCTCAATCAGATGTTACCCTGTTGCATCCTGAATGAGGCTGATTGGTTTATCAAATATGTGTGTGGGTGCGGTCACAAATCTGACCAATAATGTTGTTTTTTATTTATTTATTATTGTTTTTTTTTTTACCCCTCCTCCTCTCATGACTCCAGCTTTGAAGGAACAAAAACATTAATGGCTTTACTCGGAAATATGACACGATACCCGTTCAGCTTTGTGTTGTTTTTAAAGTAGTGATTTCATTCACGCAATATAAGCTAACAGCTAATTATCATTATGTAGCTTGCTAGCAATTCTTGCTAAATATGTAAAAAGCTTCAAATAAGTAACGTTGACATAAGTTAGCAAGCTAATACTAGTCCACCTAGCTAATATTACTGCAAGAATAGTTAAAGAAAACGTTTTAAAAGATGACGATGATGCTACATCTATAAATCAAATTTAAAATATGTAGCTATGTAGCTAATTTATTCATAAACCAACTAAGAATTAAAAACGCTTGCTGGTCAGCTAATCTATGTTATGTAACTTTAAACAAATGGACATAAAAAACTAGATGGTTAACGCTAGATAACAGATGCGATGGAGATAGCTAGCTAATGAATACTTAGCTTGACACAATGTCATCCATGTTGTAACATTTTTCCAGTTTCCTCCCAGTATAAAAGCTCAAAGGTTCCAATTTAGCATCATGTAGCCACTGACAGGACACCGAGTTCATAACGCTTTAGTTAACGTCGATCATAAATAATTCTTAATCGATTCTTTAGACAGAGTATAAACATAAAGACAGGTTGCTAGGCTACCTAGATGTTTTTGTAACCTGGGTGTGCAGATTTATGTATGTTTTCATCACAGAAATATGTCCTCGTAGCTCCAAGATGAAGCGTAAGATGTGGAACATGTCTCTGCTGATGGAGAGGTCGTGAGGTAAAGCGGATCTCTGTGTAAATATTATTTCTCACCAAACATTTATTTTTATTTCTTTTCTCCGTGGACCAACCAGTGAGCAAGGTTATTAATTACACCTATTTTTGGATTTATAGGAGCATTCATGATCACAGGCTGGCTTGATGCCAACACACACACAAACACACACACGCACACACACACACACACACACACACACAAACACATGCGCGCACACAAACTGACTTCTTCCTCCACGCAGTCGGTTTAAATAAGGCCATGCTTCTTCACCGCTCCCTGTAGACATGCCCCCGTGACCTCCCCCGCTTCCCCTGACTCGTACCACATATCCATCAGACATCTCCATACGGAACATCACTCACTACTTCCCGAGCGCTCACAGGTGCAGCTCAGATCCTAACGCTAACACCCCGTAGCCACAGTGATCCATAAAGATACGTCCTGCCTGACGCGAAAAGCCTTCCGAATTCAGAGCTTTAAAATCTGAAAAATCTCCAGCAGATTATCATCAGAGTGCCGCTGAGCGTCTTCATCTCTCGCCCCGAACTGAACTAGAACTGAACTCTCCGATAAAACTGCACTTCCTCCACATTCGACTCCATACAAGAAAGTCAGCAGCAATCGTCACAGCGCCATGAATGCCACCTGACTTCCACGCCATATTTTCAGATTACTGTTAAAATAAAAAGTCTGGATTCCTGATCTGATGAACATTAACATAAATAAGGAAAATAATGCATTTTATTATATGGCAATGACAGTATGCACAATATGATTGGTCGAAATGTGGGCAATAAATTGCGTATGGACCGGTGCATATCGTCATGCAAGTTAGCCATTAGCTAGCTGTACTGTTAAGCACTACACCACCATGCCGCATGAGACATGCTAATAAAGTCTGCTGATACTTTGGTTCAGGGTTCGATGACTATACTAACTGTAGCGGGGTGTGTGGATCTGAATTTACGCTAACGTACACGCTAATGTCTAGCAAATAAATTACAAATTACTAGCTGTTCGCGAAACCTGCTACGCTAACGCTGTGAGAAGGACACACAAGGAAATGGGAATCGGTCATGACTTCCTGCTCTTATCTCGGGCAACCCACTGCTTTCGGCTCTTTGTCTCCTCAGGCTAATAGAATTTGATTGACAGCTTGTGGAAGTCGGGTCAGGCGATGAGCTGTGTTCCTAATCGGCGTCTAAAAAAACAAAAAGGAGCAAAGAAAGAAAAATAATGTTTTCAGGAAGTGTCTCCCTCAGGACCAGAGCTAACCAGCAGTACTGCGGGAATCTTTGTGTATGTGTGTGTATGTGAGTGTGTGTGTGTGTGTGTGTGTGTGTGTGTATGGGTGTGTTATGGACCACCTGTCACTGTGGAACAGGAAGTCCAGGAAAAGGGCGATGCACAGCCACCCTGCATTTCCTGTTCCTCTTTCCAGCTGTTTCCCACACAGCATGCAATGGACAACTCAGTGTCCAGATAATAACACCCCCCCCCCACACACACACACACACACTGCACAAGACTGATGTCCAGACTGACGTTTCTTTTCTTAAAGGTGTCTCTTTCATATCCCCGGAGATTTACAGTGGCTTTCGCAGGTCGCATGGTTGCTTCAGAACGCATGTGCAGAGTGTAGAGCGTGTTTCGAATGAAAGATGGTTCCGGGAATAAATCTGTAGCTGTATTATAAAGGATTCAGAGATTTCACAGAAACAGCAGAGAAACACACACACACACACACACACACACACACACACACACACACACACATCTCGTTCCACATCATTTTCTTGAAAAGTGACAATGTAGTGACATTTTTACTTTATTGTAAAGTTTTTCCCCCCAAAATTTATTTGTAAGTGACTGTAATGTAAATGCAACTTAAGATTAATTCACTTTAAATTCATTTAAACATTTAAATGTTCTTCAGAAGCCTTATCGTTCATGGCCATGAGTAGGAGGTGCATACCCTCTCCCTCCTGTCAGTCACACTGACACTAACCAATCAAGGGCATCTGTGAGCTCTTGTATGTGGAAGATAGCGGACGGCTCGTTACATCGTTCCATAACACGCTGAGAGCAGGAGCAAGACAATAGGGCTGGACTTACATGAGGGAGACGGATAGATCTATCTTTCTATCTATCTATCTGTCTGTCTGTCTGCCTGCCATGCTGTAATGGGGATGGTGGTGATTCAGTGGTTAAGGCTCTGGGCTCCTGAACAGAAGATAATGGGTTCAAGTCCCAGCACTACTTTGCTGCCACTGTTGTGTCCTTGAGTACGGCACTTAACCCTTTCAGCTCCGGGGGCCGTATCGTTTCTGACCCTGACTTCCTAACAAGCTGCAGAGAAAAAAATGGATGGATGTAGTGTAGATATGACAAATATATATATTTATCTATCCATCTTTATCTCATTTATTCATTAATTTGCTGAAGAGCTTAATCCTACTAGGGTCACAAGGAGGCCTGAGCCTATCTCACCCAACTCTGTGAATACCCTGAAGATCTCACCAGTTCACTGCAGGGCCAACACACCCACAACCATTCACACATAGGGGCAATTCGGAACAGCCAATTAGCCTAATCTGTATGTCTTTGTACTGTGGGAGGAAACCAGAGTACCCAGAGGAAACCCACGCAAGCACGGGGAGAACATGCAAACTCCACATGGAAACGCCCTCGCAGAGCCCAGGACTTGGACCCAGGACCTTCTTTGCTGTGAGGCAGACGTGCTAACCACTACACTACCATGTCACCCTTCTTGAAGATCCGGATTTAACACTAGGAGTCCCAAGGTATGTCGATTTATCTGTTTTTTTGTTTGTTTGTTTGTTTTTTTGTTTTTTAAAGATGATCTGTATGTACAGTGTAATGTTGAAGTAAAAATGTGGTTAGTAAATAATACCTCCCCGTATAAACCCTGAGTTCTGTTCTCCGTGCCGGAGTGTAAAATCCTTCACCGCGCTCAGGGACTACGTTTAAAGAACTCAGGATGATCTCCGTCTCATCCCAAACTCTGAAGAAAGAAGGAAGAATTGAACTTCTGCAAGCGTGTAGTCGAGCGTGTGTTACTGGAGGTGTTGAAAGTGAACTGGGTTCTGATTCATCCTTGCGTGAGTAATGATGTGGATTAAATACGTACACCAAACCACAGTGTTGAGAAACACGTCTGGAAACGTCTTTCTCATGAACTCTTCGAGTTTAAGGAGCATCACCAAAGGACCGGCTGTATATTTTATTGGTGTTTTACTTACGTACTTTTATTTTTTAGTAAACAACCAAAGTGTGAAATTTCACTCCAAAAAGATTTCCTCATTTAAATCTTCACTGGAGAACGAAAACAGCCAAGATTTAAATGAGGAAATCTTTTTGGAGTGAAATCCCCCTTAGTTACTCAATCAACCGATTAAATGTAATTGTTAATTAGGTTTCATTTAGAGGAGACACACCCAGACATGAACCCAAACACCACCTGCATGTGTATATAGAATCTTTCCAGCCTTTAAAGATCTTAAAGATCTCAACAAGCAGCTCACAACATCCATCCATCCATCCATCCATCCATTTTCTTCCACTTATCTGAGGTCGGTCTAAGAGGGAAACCCAGGCACTCTCTCCCTAGCAACACTCTCTAGCTCCTCCTTAAGGATCCCAATGTGTTCCCAGGCCAGACAGGATATAAATAATCCCTCCAGTGATTTCTGGGTCTGCCTCAGGGCCTCCTCCCAGTCGGACGTTCCCGGAACACCTCTAAAGGAAGGCGAGCAGGAGGCATCCTAATCAGACGCCCGAACCACCTCAAATGACTTCTTTCAATAAATAGGACCAGAAGCTCTACCCTCAGCTCTTCACCCTATCTCTAAGGCTGAGCCCTGACACGAGGAAAGAAATTCATTTTGGCCGCTTGTATCCACGATCTCGTTCTTTCGGCCACTACCCAAATCTCCATAGGTGAGGGTTGGAGCTTAGATAGACCGGTAAATCGAAAGCTTTGCCTTTCGACTTTTCGAAAGCAGCACACTACAGCATGATCAAAAGAAATATGTGTTTTGTAAGACTTTATATTAGATTTTATATATTGAGGATCTGAAACCACTTAATGTTGCAAATATTTAAAAATAGGAAAATTCAGGAGGGGCAAATACTTTTTTAAAAAAAGGGTACTGTAAGTATTCGGGTTTAATTAGATCTATTACAACCAGAACATGTACATGGTACATAGATTCCCCTGCCATATGCATAAGTAAGATAAGGGCTATTATCATTTATAATTTAATAGAAGGTTATGTATTCCCATTATTATAACTTAGAATACAGACAATCCTTTAAAATTGATTGATTCGACATAATAACTTCTCTAAAGTTTAAGTCCGTCCAAATCTCTCTGAATACACATCAGGTCTGTTCTTCTCTCGGAATGAAAAGGTTGGTATTCATAGGTGGTGTACATCAGGAGATATGTGCAAGACAAACAATTTCTCTCTTGGAGGTTAAAGGTGAAGGTCAAGGTCACAGGGATATGAAACAGGTATGTGTTACTTCGCCATCTCCCGATGTATTCACACACCAAGCTTGGTATTCATTGGTGATGTACATCAGGAGATATGCTCCGAAAAACAACGCTACAGCAGAATGATGGAAGGACGGAACAGGGCAACATTACACGTCCCGGGCAACTTAGTTTTACAGGGGCATAAAAAATTCTTTAAAATGATTTCCATAATGTGGACCGTGTCCTGACATCAAATTACTTTAGGAAAATCATAGCTGTGTGACTCAAGAGCTAAAAGAAAAGTCACACTTTAGAAAAGAAGGAAATACTTGAAATGTCAAAAGAATTTTTTAGGACTTTGTAGTTTCCATTTTTGCACTAGTCATCACCCCAAGGAATTTATGCTTTGTGTAAAAAGGTTTCTTCCTTATTTTTAGCACTGCTGCCACGTGGCTAATCGAGCTAGCATGTAACAAAAGCAAATAGGCACCGGTTTAATGGACGCCATTTACCTGCATGTGTTTATCATGCACTAAAAATGTACCACTATCGGGGGTTATTTTAGCGAGGGTGGCAATACTATGTGTCGAGCAGTGTAATTGTCAGTCCAAGGTGTCAGAGAAAGCTGGCCAGAACCAGAATTTTGCACATTATGGAGGAACTTGAGAAAAAAGTGCTTCCCTTTCGGATTGTGTAACATGAACGTGATCTTCACAAGCGTCGAGCGTAAGATGGCCGATGTTGTGAAAGTCAATTTTATGCTCTTCCTTTTTTGAGGGTGACGAACATGTGACTAATCCACATATGTCAGGTGTCATGCGATGTAACCTATTTAACCAGTAAAACCTAGTGATCAATTAAACAGGGTTGCCAGGGTTGATAAAAATAAGATTACATTAAAATTACAATTTTGGATGTCATAAAATCCTGGAATAATTTTTAAATAATTCAGATTTTTTTTTAATTATTATTAAATATTGCTTAGTAGTATTTTAAAACCTTCCTAAAACACACTAGGAGCCTTACTTCCTCTACCTACGGCCTTGTTCCTAAACTAGCCCAAATTGGTGTAAAAAACAAGACCATGGAAACTACAATGTAAAGATACCACATTTCTTTACCATTACATACCCACTTGTATTGACGCAAAGACACGCCCACTCATTATGGCTGTAATTGCATATTTTGAGACAAAGATACACCCACATACTCATCTATTGCCTTTAAGACACACCCACTATGTGGTGTGATTCTATATTTTGAGTCCTGGGTTTAAGTCCCAAGCTTCACGAGAGTGTCTATGTGTGGATTTTACATGTTCTCCCCTTGCTTGCGTGGGCTTCCTCCGGGTACTCTGGTTTCCTCCCACAGTCCAAAGACACACCCACATTCTGATCTCTTCAAAACATACCCATTCGGAGCTGTTCTTAATTCTGATATGCACATAAAAACACGCCCCATCGATTCCCTGTAAGACACACCCACTCAGTGTTGCTTTGCTTTCATATTACGAGTTAGACACACCCACATTCTGATCTCGTCAAAACATACCCATTCGGAGCTGTTCTTAATTCTGATATGCACATAAAAACACACCCCATCCATTCCCTGTAAGACACACCCACTCAGTGTTGCTTTGCTTTTATATTACGAGTCAGACACGCCCACATTCTGATATATTCCTTGTAAGACACACCCACTCAGTGCTGCTTTGCTTTTAGATTTTGAGTCTAAGACACGCCCACATCCTGATCCCTTTAAAACATACCCAATCACAGCTATTTTTATGTCCAATCTAAACAGAAAGACACGCCCACATTTTCATCAATTGCCTTTAAGACATGCCCACTCAAACTTGAGGTTCTTTTCCAATATGGCCTCTGAGTCACGCCTTCGGTGGTGTTCATTCGACAGAAGGATTTTATCGCAAATCTGTGATGTAATAAATACGTAACACGCTCTTCCATTCTGGATGATTACAGGCTGCATGAGAAGCTTCGGCCTCTGCCAGTTTTCCGAAACTCAGAACGCCACAGTCGCCTTAGGAACTCGTCCCTTGGCTTTCGGAGTAATGGATTACACTCTGGAAAGTGATCATTTATTTCCCGTCCTGTTTCTATTCTCGTTGCTAGAAAAATGTTTTGTGTCAATTTTTTTTTGCTTTTGTTCTCTGAACCACTTCCAGCTCCTGGCTGTTAGATGAATGTGTTCTGTTAATATCGTGTGTGTGTGTGTGTGTGTGTGTGTGTGTGTATAAACTCCATACACTGTGTGGGCATTTTACTAGAAATTACACCTTCAGTAACTAATAAAGTGGAAAATCAGCGTCCACATTTAAAAGACTTCCAAATTGTGTGTGTGTGTGTGTGTGTGTGTGTGTGTGTGTGTGTGTGTGTGTGTGTGTGTGTCTTACGCCATGTTCTATTTAACTTGGAAGTTGGAAGTCAGGGCTAAGAATGAAATCACATCCGAGTTCCAGTACAAGAAGTCAGAAGAGCAAAATGGACGCCTCCAAGAAAACCTTTGATGTTCTCGCGCTTTCGGAACAAATACCGCAGATTTAATCCATCAGGACTTTTAAAGTTTTCAGGAGGCCTTCGCCTTCAGTGTTGATGTGCTGTGTTTGGTCCTTGCTGTAGCCCTCATTTGCTCTTATGGGTGAGGTTTATCCAACCTACTGAGTGAAAACAGTCTGTCTGGAGTCTCACAGACAACAGGACACACCCACTTCAGTACATGACACACCCACTTCAGTACATGACACACCCACTTCAGTACATGACACACCCAATTCAGTACATGACACACCGACTTCAGTACATGACACACCAACTTCAGTACATGACACACCCAATTCAGTACATGACACACCCACTTCAGTACATGACACACCTACTTCAGTACATGACACACCCAATTCAGTACATGACACACCCACTTCAGTACATGATACACCCACTTCAGTACATGACACACCCACTTCAGTACATGATACACCCACTTCAGTACAAGACACACCCAATTGAGTACATGACGCACCCACTTCAGTGCATGATACATCCACTTCAGTGCATGATACATCCACTTCAGTACATGACACACCCACTTCAATACATGACACACCCAATTCAGTACATGACACACCCACTTCAGTACATGATACACCCACTTCAGTACATGACACACCCA
>JBCNYH010000003.1:31255859-31260859 GCA_039654325.1 Tandanus tandanus
TCTTCCTATCTATGCGGGTGGATGGGTGTTGTTTGGGTTGTTGGTGTGTGTGTGTGTGTGTGTGTGTGTGTGTGTGTGTGTGTGTGTGTGTGTGTGTTTTACAGGAGAGAGTAAGAGTGAGAAATAAACAGAGATCAGTGTGTGTGTGTGTGTGTGTGTGTGTGTGTGTGTTATACAGGAGAGAGTAAGAGCAAGAAAACACCTACAAACACACACACACACAGTATATATTTTGGTTCTTTGGTTCTTAAGTCTTAAGACAAACACACTTTCTGGTATTGCCATCATAATGGGGACCCTAATTCGGTCCATGAAAAAATTATGAAAGAAAACACACTGCTGTTGGTTTTGATATCAATTTTAATTTAAGTTACAGTGTTATTTTAATAAATGGGTAATACCCTCAGCCCACGCACCACATTATAAAGGGTACACCCAGTCCCAAGATGGACACTAAAAATGGTAATGATCGGTGATGGAGTTTTTGAGCTTGTGCACAGATACACTAGTGGAGAGACCTATGGACGGACACTCGCGGCCATTGGGGATGACATGACACAGGTCCTGGGTTCGAGTCGCGGGCTTGGCGAGGGCGTTTCTGTGTGGAGTTTGCATGTTCTCCCTGTGCTTGTGTGGGTTTCCTCGGGGTACTCTGGTTTCCTCCTACAGTACAAAGACATACACAGTAGACTAATTCCAAATCACCGCTAGGTGTGAGAGCGTGTGTGAATGGTTGTGTGTGTGTTGGCCCTGCGATGGACTGGCGAGCTGTTCAGGGTGTACCCCGCCTTCGCCCAGAATCATGTGAGATCATCTCCAGCCTCCGGGCGACCTGAGTAGGATTAAGTGGTTCACTAAATGGATGGATATGAGTTTACAGTAAGATTTTTTGACGATATCCCTCCAACATCATTCACTATGTTGCTAATTAGCTCTTACAAGGTAGCGCTTTTAGTCATCCTTACAGCATAATTTGCGTGTATGTAATACGTTAAAGCGATGCAGACGCTTATTTTTACATAAACAATCATAAATAGCATAAAACTGGGTAATTTTACCCTGTGAATTACTAGCAACAGCAGAACCAATAGTTAGCAGTCGTTTTTTTTTCCCGGAAGTGACGTGAACTCGTTTTGGCAGGGTAGTCCAGCGCAAGTAAACAAGCAGATCTATTTAGCGAACAACATTTTAGGTAATTAAAAAAAAAAACATGTTCAAGAAGCAACTATGGCTAACAGTTTGGAGGAAATGGGTGTAAACGGTGACCTGTTTGACCCAGAGAGGGAGGAGTCTCTTGTGGAGACAGTGAGACGTCACATTCTAGTGACTCTGAGGACGAGAACGCTGCCGGAGATGAGCGTGACGGTAAATCCAAAATGGTTCACGCAGCTAACGTTTTGCCGACTCGGCTTTCCTGTCGTCAGTTGGTTTAGGAATGAAAATAAATGTTTACCGCGATTTCTGCGATTGTTGTTTGTGCAGCTCAGCACCGGACGATAATGTGTTATGATGCACAGGGTCAGTGACGCAGCCGAGCCAATCAGACACGTTCACGTCACTACCAGGCTGGAACAACCAATGAGGAAGGCAACATGTCGCTTAGCATGCATAGAGTCTTAACACTTGCACGTACTTTGACAAGGGGCGGGGACTGATGTTGCCGGAAGGAACCACTGATGTTAAACATGGTTGTTTTAAATAGCTAGTAACACTAATTCACCACAGGTCCACTTTAAGATAGATAAACTAGTAATCAGCTAACTGGACAGCTAGTTAGCATGTTGTCTAGCTAGTTGCTGAATGATCACTGGTGTGAGCAGACGCATGACTGAAATTCTCGAATTTAGTGGAAGAATCTTTCAAACATGGAACAAGAAACAAAAAGTTTTCCTTCTGTTTAACTTAGTCCTGGTAAAGCGAGGCCTCGTCTCCCAAAGACTGCAATAGTGAAGTCTGTGTGTGTCAGTGTGTGAAAACACACACACACACACACACACACACACACACACACACACACACACACACACACACACACACACACACCTCTTAGTGCCCCAGATTTCCTGTCTTCCCCTCATTAACTGTAAATGAGCTCTGAGTCACATCCCTCCATTCCTTCCAGTTACACGGACAGCACCGGGGTACAAATCTCATAGGACTGGGGGGATTTCCACTCGTCCACACACACACACACACACACACACACACACACACACACTTGTCCATGTCCATGTGGTACTGATTGTGACAGTAAGCAGCTTTCATATTCAGCTGATCTGAATGATGGACTCCGCAAATGGTTTTACGTATTATTCCTACAATCATTACCAAAACCTCCTACCCACTGAGGTGAGAACGGTACACTGGCTGAGTGGTTAGCATTCGGTGCTGGGTTCGAAACTCAGTGTACTTTCATGAATAAAAAGGGTCATTATTGGCAAAAATAACTGTGGAATAAGAGGAATAAAGATCGTATCATCTTCAGGGAGGGTAACAGAACCTCCACTTCCATAGAGCAGCACTGGAGATGATTATTATACCGGTTTACTAGTTAATTCTTCAGCTAATTAGCATGTTAGCTTAGCTTATGTATGAGCATTTATTAAAGCGGAAGTACGGGGATTCAGCCTTTTTGAGAGAGACCCTCTAAATAAAGTAAACACTGCTGTTTCAGTAATTGCTTTCAATCTGCTAGAAGAAAGGTCTCGTGAGTTTTGCTCTGCTGGACGTTCCGGATGGAGATTTTATAGTATTAGCAAAACTACGCTAGTTTCAAATATTTCACAATGATGGAAAAGTCACTCACTCACTCATTCACTGAACTGCTTAATCCTACTAGGGTCATGTGGAAGCTGGTGCCTATCTCAGCCCACACTGTCAACAGCTCACCAGACCATCACAGGGCAACACACACACACACACACACACACACACACACACACACAACCATTCACACTGACGTTTACACCTAGAGGCAATTAGCCTAATGTGCATGTCTTTGGACTGTTGGAGGAAACCAGAGTACCAGTGAACCGGGACTCGTCCCCGGGACCTTTTTGCTGTGTGGCGGATATGCCAACCACTTCACCACCATCCTGCTCCATTAACATTTACATTTACATTTACATTTACATTCATGGCATTTGGCAAACCCCCTTATCCAGAGTATTATACATCTTTTTTATATACAGCTGAGCAACTGAGGGTTAAGAGCCTTGTTAAAGGGCCCAACAGTGGCAGCTTGGTGGTACTGGGCCTTGAACCCCCAACCTTTGGATTAAGTTCATGTTGACAGAAATAATAATGTATAAAGAATTAAATTAAAATTCTAGCAGGACGAGCACAGAGTCAATTATTTTATTTTAATTAAGGTCCAAATGAACCCGTAAGAGACACACAGAGAGACCGTTCCGGAACTTTATTGACTTTTAGCTTTGCATACTGCGAATATTTACATAAACACGAACCGTAACGGTGCTTCTCTCCTGACTCGCCATCTCTGCTTACACTAAAACACACACACACACACACACACACACACACACACACACACACACACACACCAACTGCACCTGATGCAGTTTTAACCCCTCAGCCGGTTATGGCGTGACAATAAGTTTGTCAATAAGGCCAGCTTTCTGAACTTTTGCATAGGCACTCCCTATGACCTAAACCTATGCAAGGAGGAGCTAATTTGCATATGTGACCTTTGACCTTGGCACAGTGACCTTGAACATATAAAGTTTGTCTGGGCCATTGCATCACAGGGAAATTCTTTCTTTCCACATTTTATTTATTTTTTAGCTCCCGCCCTTCAGGAGCTATAGGAATGGGTTCCGTCTGTCCGTCTGTCAGTCACACTTTAGTTTCTGGATATTTACTTGCCGCGCGCTGAAGCTGGGGATTTCAAACTTGGTATGCTGGCTCACTACTATGAGTACTAGGATGAGTTTGTGTGTGAGTGACCTTGACCTACTTTTCAAGGTCACAGAGGCAAAACTGTATATTAGGTTTCTGGATATTTACTTGCCGCGCACTGAAGCTGGGGCTTTCAACCTTGCTATGCTTGTTCTATATTGGCATATTATGAAATGGTCCTTTCGGTGGGAGCGTCTGGACCCCTGTGGTCTTTCTTTTTTTCTAGTATTGTTCTTGTGTTTTACCTAAATTTAATGTAAAAAATCTTTATTTCATTCATTCATGAAGCCTATCTCAGCTCTCTGTGCCAAGGCAGGGTACAAGGTGAACAGCTCACCAGTCCATCACAGGGCAACACACACAACCATTCACACTCACATTCACACCTAGGGGCAAATTGGAACACAGTTTGGCATGTCTTTTTGGCAGCACGGTGGTGTAGTGGTTAACATGTCCGTCTCACAGCAAGAAGGTCCTGGGTTCGAGTCCCGGGCTCGGTGAGGGCCTTTCTGTATGTCCAAAGACACACATGAGGATAATTGGCTGTTCTAAAATTGCCCCTAGGTGCGAGCATGAGTGTAAATGGTTGTGTGTGGTCTGGTGAGCTGTTCACGGTATACCCTGTCTTCGCCCAGTGTTGGCTGAGATAGGCTCCAGCCTCCCCGCGACCCTAATGGGATTAAGTGGTTCAGCAAATGAGTGAGTTGGTGAGATTGCATGTCTTTGGACTGTGGGAGGAAACCAGAGTACCCGTAGGAAACCCACGCAAGCACCCATGCAAACTCCACACAGAAATGCCCTCACTGAGCCTGGGACTCGACCCCAGGGCCTTCTTGCTTCTAGGCAGAACTTTGTATAACAAATTTTTTTGTTCATAATGAATGAGAATGTTAATAAAATATAAAAACACTGTGTGTGTGTGTGTGTGTGTGTGTGTGTGTGTGTGTGTGTGTGTGTGTGTGTGTGTGTGTAATTTAAAGCAACATAGCATTGATTACTCGTCCGTGGGGAGAACACTTCATCCCCAATACAGACACTCCAATATTGTTCATTACACACAATATCCTGCGATGGCTAATTAT
>JBCNYH010000003.1:31304029-31324244 GCA_039654325.1 Tandanus tandanus
GTGTGTGTGTGTGTGTGTGAGAGAGAGAGAGAGAGAGAGAGAGAGAGAGAGAGAGAGAGAGAGAGAGAGAGAGAGAACATCCTGGAAAGAAGAAGAGCTAAATTTATTACAGGTACTTGGTTTCACCTTGAGTCAGTCTGCAGTAGAAATAAGGAGAGGTATGGGACGAGGGATCGGTACGGAGTCGTGATGTACTCTACTCTGTGCTGAAAGTGTGAAGGGTGTCGGATAACGTCGGGTTAAACAGCAAAACAGAGAGGAATGAAAAAGTGGTGACAGAGCGATGACAGATGAGACGCGCTGACGCTGTGAATCAGATCGTCTCATCACACGCAGCTGTGTGTCGGCCCAAGAGAGCAGAGTCAGAGCTGCAGATGTACAGACTGCCCTGGTGGCTTGTTGGCCTGTGTGTGTGTGTGTGTGTGTGTGTGTGTGTGTGTGTGTGTGCAAGAGAGAGTACTCCAAAAAAGGGATTTTTGTTACATAAGCCTCACTCTACATTTACAGCATTCGGCAGATACTCTTATCCAGAGTTTATACAACTGAGGGTTAAGGGCCTTGCTCAAGGGCCCAACAGTGGTGATAGTGGGGATTGAACTGCTCGACTTCGGATCAGTAACCCATCATCGTAACCACTAAGTCACCTCTCTCTCTCTCGCTCTCGCTCTCTCTCTCTCTCTCTCTCTCTCTCTCTCTCTCTCTCTCTCTCTCTCTCTCTCTCTCTCTCTCTCTCTCTCTCCTTGTAAAACACAGCCTCTCTCTCTCACACAAATAATCCCCACACGATTACCCGGTTTTTATAAATCCAATCTATAGCACACTAAACCCAGACATGTCCACATATCCTCATCTTCACTCAATTGTTGTTCATTGTCTTTTTTTTGATAATTTTGTGTGGGTGTACAAGACAAAGATTGCATTTGTGTGTGTGTGTGTGTGTGTGTGTGTGTGTGTGTGTGTGTGTGTGTGTGTGCATTAGTGTGATATATATATGCGTCATTGGTGATACTCAGATGTCACCTCTGGATAATCCACCCATTCAGCGTTGTTGTGAAGTGTGTGAAAGATACGTAGAGATTGAAGCAGTGGTTGTGTGGGTGGAACAGTGCTGTGGAATTCAGTCCCTCACACAGACACACACTTGTGGACAGATCTGTGAGACAGCATTCTTTTAATGTAAACACAGAGGATGGAGAACACCTCATTATCTCTCTCACTCTCTCTCTCTCTCTCTTTCTCTCTCTCAATATTCACTCTGTTTAACTCCAACCTTATTCATGCACACCTGAGTACCTCATTGAAGACGTTCTTGAACAGGTCAAAGAGGTGTGTTAGATTTTGGTTGGAGATAAAACCTGCAGGAAGGTAGATCTCCAGGAACCGGGTTAGAAACCCCTGTTATATATTATTTGTCAATCAGGGTCTCCGAAGCCCATCCTGGCTATCTTTGGGTGAGAAGTTGGGTACACCCTGAACAACTCGCCAGACCATCACAGGGCCAACACAGACACACACAGCATTCACTCTCACACCTAGGGTCAATCAAGAATAACCAATTAGCTTAATGTGCATGTCTTTGGACTGTGGGAGGAAACCGGAGATCATGCATAGTCAAGACAGAAAAGTCCTTGCTGTGTACGGGGCTCGAACCCAAGACCTTCTTGCTGTGAAATGGAAGTGCTAACCGCTACACCACCGTGACTCCTACAGTCTCACCTGGATAAGGTAGATTTGAGGCAAAGGGTTGTGGTTGCTGAGATGTGGGATCATGAGGGGCTCAGTTAAAAAAAAATTGCCAGCATGCTTAATAACTGGCCTAGGGAGGGGTAACACACACACACACACACACACACACACACACACACACACACACACACACACAGTGAGACAACAGTGAATATCCGAGCTTGCTGTAACAGTCTGTGTTATGGGGATCAGACTGATCTGCTGAGGTGAGCAGTGTACTGAGGGACAGTGAGTCTTAATGAGGCTGGATCACCAAATCTTCCAGCATCAGGTCATAAAGATGCTGATCATCGCATTGAATCAGAGGATAAACTGCTGATCCATCAGTCTGTATATTAGTCCCTGTGTTGATCACTAGGAGAAGGGACGCCTTTAACACGCCATCCCTGGCAATTTGGAACAGCCAATTCATTCATTCATTCATTCATTCCATTCACTAAACAACTTCTTCCTATTGGGGTCACGGGGAGGCTGAAGCCTATCTCAGCCGACTCTGGGCGAGGGACACCCTGAACACACAACCATTCATACTCACACTCACACCTAGGGTGATTTGGAACAGCCAGTAAGTCTGATGTGTACGTCTTTGGACTGCAGGAGGAAACCAGAGTACCCGAAGGAAACCCACACAAGCTCGGGGAGAACATGCAAACCCCACACATCCCGAGCCCAGGAATTGAACCCAGAACCTTCTTGCTGACCCTTTTTACATTTAGTAAAGAGCAGACGCTCTTATCCAAAGCGACTTACATTTATCATTTGTTTTATGCAACTGAGCAACATGGTGGTACTGGGAATTGATCTCCCAACCTTTGGATCATTAACGCACAGCCCTAACCACTGCGCCACCCTTGCTGTGAGGTGGACGTGCTAACCACTGCACCACCGTGCCGCTGCATAGACACATTTGATGTTAATGTAATATCACCTTGTGAGTTGAAGTTGTGCCCAGATTTCACTGTGAGAAAAGAAACAGTGAAGCGTCTGACAGCTTCAACATGGTCTTCTAGTTCTGGTTCTTTTAAAAGACTCTTCTATCTTTGTTATAATGACATCTAAATCCTGAACACTGTTTATCCTATAAGGTCTGTATCTGATGCGGGGAGGGGGGGTTGCTTGGATACAACTGTCTCTGAGTGTGTCCTTTACCTTCAGTGGTCATCTTAGCGGCGTCTGATTGGGTAGAGAGACTCCTTGACCTAGCCAATCAGCACACACGGCACCCTGATGGATACTTACACGAGTCACGGCTCATACACACCTTGAATACAGAGCAGCCAGGCTAGACCAACTCACGACACGCTCACAGACCTCTGTGGAGGGTAGAGGATATTTGGGATCAGAGTGTTTTATTTCCTGCGTCTACCAAAAAAGAAGAAGTGATAACACTTAATTGAGGTGCTGTACTGCCACTAATGAGAAAGCTAATGAAGGCAGAGGGCTTTCTATCTGCTGGTAGACTGGCAGGGAGCTGATGAAGAGGTTTTCAGATGTGATTTAATCATCATTCAGTACATGCAGTATGGTTCATAAAAAAAGCTCATAAAACTGCTGCTGGAGTTTCAGCAGTCCCTCAAAATCAGGAATAACACGGAGACGTCACGTTCAGAGACACCAATCAGAAGATGTACGTATATACGACAGGAGGAGAAGACTTTATATAAGGTGCCAACTCTTATAATGTTCTTCACTTTTTCTTTACAGTAGAAAAGTCACCATGTTAAGGGCTTTTCGAGATTTTCCTCACATCTGTACGTACAGTATTTCTTCATAGTAGTGAAGTCAGGTATATATACAGGGGGTCCAAGACTTACAACAGGGTTCCGCTCCTGTGTCGAGGTTCAAGTGGGATTTTGTTGAAAGTCGGATCACACCACTTAACTATGTAAATGCAGTAGCAGAATCCTATTCTAGGATATAAAAACACATTTCTATGACACATTAGCAGAAAGAAAAACATATGGAGGACAAATGTAAAATAATAAAATGAAACAAATAAAAAGAGAGAACAAATCCTTACTTTTGCGATGGAAGGAGAGACAGGATTATTGGAAGGAGGAAGCTGGAGATTCTGCAGAGAGATCCTCGGTCGGGTGCCGAACAGCTAACGTATTCTATCCGCAAAACTAGTTGGTATTTATGACGCAGACTTCAAAAGTCGAAACGAAATGCTTAAAGACTTATGGCACGAGCGTCGTAAACTCGAAATGTTGTACTTTGGGTTCGTCGTAAGTCGAGCACTTACTGTACATATATACATATTTATTTATACCTAAATTATATGGGGCAGTGGTGGCCCGGTGGTAGGGTGCTGGATTACAGATCCGAAGGTCGGTCACCAGATTGTCTGTGGTGAGAGGCCTGTAAAAGAACCATTGCTGTTGTTTATAAAGAGTCGGCCATTTAAAGGTCAAAAAAGCTTAATATCTCCACTTTAAGTTCCACATGCCCACACCTTCTTTTTATACGTGTTTATGGTTACATAACTCACACTGCTTTTTTGTTGAGTTCAGTGGTTGAGTAGAACATTTTTTGTTGAGTTGATTTGTACGACTGTCATTGCTCTTGTGTCCTCGCACATATACAGAAGAGGACTGGAATGTTATCAGTGGTGTTCCTAAAAGCAGGAAGGCTTTTCTGAGGTATGAAAGGTCTCGGCTGTGGCATTTTTAGGACAATACATGCCAACCCAGATCAAAAAAAAAAAAAAAAAAAACCCTCATCACTCACGGGAAATGTCTTTTGTATGAGTAAGGGAGATATTTTTCCTTTACATTCTTTACCAGATAACAAAATGTTCCAAATTGTTGGAAAATGTTGAGGACTCACTCCAGGATTCTTCATTCATCGTTCATTTTCTGAAGCGCTTAATCCTAATTAGGGTCGCGGGGACGCTGGCGCCCATCTCAGCCAACTCTGGGCGAGGGCAGAGTACACCCTGGACAACCTGCCAGGCCATCGCAGGGCAGAAACACGCTGACGGCTATGCAGCCTCCTCTTTACGAAAGTCAGCAATGCTCCAGGATTCTTTTAGTTATTCATCCAATACACCATCTACAGCGAAGTGAATTATATCAATCTTGATTATTACCAATCATATCCATGACTGCTCATGGCCGCATGCATAGATGCACCATCAGAGTGCCGTTTGACCAATCAGCGGCGAGTCGTCATGTTGAGGTGTGGGATTTCAGTCATGAGAATCCAGGCCATGTCCCCAGAGCTCGGACCGCTGATATCCGATTCACTTTAGCTCGTCAGCTCACTTTCTAATGGATTCTTTTCATTCTCTCCTTCTCTTTGTTGAATATTCTCTTTGTGCAGGCCGCTCTCGCTTCCTGAGTGTCTATTTACATGGTTGCAGTATGACTCACAGCTTCTTCCTCGCTCTCTCTCTTTTCATTAGTCCGCTCCAGCCGGTGTAGTGAGCTGAAATTCTCATTCAGGTCATTTTCTATTCAGAGCGGCGTTAAAGTTAAACTTCTCTAATTAAAGATCTGAAAAGAAAACACTTGTGACTAAGAGGGTAAGGGTTGGGGGGATTGCGGACTCCCACTAAGGGTTGGTGGCTTTAAGGACAGATTGCTTATCTCTGATTAAACAGCAATAACATTTTCTTTTTTAAATAAGAAACTTCATAATGAAGAACATGGAGAAGTACCAAATAGACGACTGTACAGTACATTAGTAGCGACCTGGCAAGGATCAGGATGTTTTTAACAAGTAGTTGAGGCAGTTGGACCCCATAAAATATAGATGATATTAATGAGGTAATTTTGTTAATATTAAAATCAGCATGGATGTGTTTTATCACGGTGCAGCCATATCATTTATTTCCAACTTACATGAAATCACTGTAATCAGTGAAATCACTTAATTAATCTGTTTTAAACTGGCTTTCTTGGAAAAAATTATTTGATAGTTCTGTATCTTCTTGCTCACTCTGGGTAGTGGTTCACTTTAAGCATGAAATGGTGCTCGTATCAGGTGACACGGCGAGGACGCACTTTTGTTCCATACAGATTCTCTACTGGTGTTAAACATGGCTCACTGCTTGGCCCGCTTTCTTTTTTTCTCTTTCTATCATCACATGATTTCTTCACAAGTCACAAGTCCAGCTCAGCTCGAAACACCACAATTGAAAACATAAGGATGACAAGCATCATGCCTTTTCTTTTTTTTGGTATGAACTTTCACAGACTGTTTGAACAGCTGAGATAAGCACTTGCACAAACACTAACCATGCACTTTAAACATGTACGCATCACTTACTTACTTATTAATCTCCTCAGACTCCTGTTTCTGGAAGTGTTTTAGTTTCTTAGTATCTGTAGACTCTGTACAAGCATATGAGTTTGTTTTTCAAGTAGACCTTCGAACAGTTGCTCAGTATGAGAGCGCCCGCCCAATGCTGCAGGAGGAGATAGTAATTGTGGATGGTCCCATGTAGACTCCCTGAAGATGTGCACTTCAAATTAAAGGTTCTTCCCAAATCTCACGCTTGGTCCAGTGGATCATCTCACCAGGATATTGTAGATTTGAACGTAGGAATTGCTGTTGTGTTCATAAAGACTATCCTGTGACTCTGATTCTCATTCTGCTCACCACAACCTTCGTTAGTCCTGCCATCTCTTCTACATCAGTATGTGAAATGATTTATAATCCCTCTATCCACCGTCATCCACAGAAGGATGTTTTCCTTTTAGTTCCCTTTCGAGTCTGGTTTCTCCCTCATGTTGTTTTAAAGTTTTATCTTGTCACTGTTGCTGTGTGTGTGTGTGTGTGTGTGTGTGTGTGTGTGTGTGTGTGTGTGTGTGTGTTTTAAAAGTGCTACGCAAATGAAATTTAATTAAATTACATGTAAATCAATCTGGTGCATCATCATTTTGCATTTTGGACTTTTTTTTTTTTATGTATTTTTTAAAACTAGTGACATTACCATATAAATATACACCAGTCAGTCATAACATTATGACCACCTGAATGGTCTGCAGCTAGGGAGCACCATACACAGCAAGCTACAGTGCACTGTGTTCTGATTCATTTCTATCAGATCCAGCCTTAACATTCTCACCAGTTTAGAACATTTACAGCATTTGGCAGACGCTCTTATCCAGAGTGGCTTAGATTTATCATGTTTTATACAACTGAGCAATTAGGGGTTAAGGGCCTTGTTCAAGGGCCCGTCAGTGGTAGCGGGGATTGAACCCCTGACCTTTGGGTCACTAGACCAGAGCCTTAACCACTGACCCACCACTGCTCCGTAGTTTGTGCTACAGTAGCTCCTCTGTGGGTTCAGGCCAAAAGTCTCGCCATCGCTCTGACTGCCATCAATGAGCCTTGAGCACCCATGGCACTGGTTCACTGGTTGTTCTTCCTTGGACCACCTTTGGTCCATCCTGTCTCGATTTTTTTCACCAATTTATATCGTCCTGTGTCTTTGTTTCTCTGCGAAGTTGCTTGTTTAAAGTGTATTACTGAGCCTTTCTTCTAGTTCAAAGTTCTGTGTTTTCTGGTTTTAACCTCTGGTAATGTTTTGACGTATAACGTTTATGGATTATGTTCACGTATTGCTGTCTGCTTGTTATTTGACCCACGATACAGACTATGACAATGATTTGTGGAAAGCCCTGAATAAACTACATGCAGATCTTTATGACTTCATGTCCCACCTCAACTGTCCACACATTATCGTTCAGCCTTAGATATGAGCCTGTTTTTCTCTCAGGTTCAGCTCAGCGCATTTATTTTTGCGAGATTTGATTAATTAACATCCACTTGGCGGTGCAGCTAATCCATCACAGTGGTTCCAATTAGGAATCGGCTCATTAAAGAAGCGTGTGGAATCATTAACTAAATCTACCATCTGTGAATGCTTTCCCCACCTGTGAGTCCAGAGTAGCAGTGCATCTTGTCATCTGATTGAAAAAGACGAGCAGTTAGGTGAGATTTTCGTTTGTCATTGTAAGGTAAGGATTAATGCAGCTAACTGTAGTGCTGCTCGTACTCCGAGGAGACTGAGCCGAAGCTTCCACAGTGACAGATATTAAGGGAGAGTTGTAGCTTAACTCCTGAGTTTAAGATTCTAAGTGAATTCACGCACTCATTTGCCAAACAGGGTCGCGGGGAGGCTGAAGCCTATCTCAGTCAACTCTGGGCAAAAGCATGGAACATCCTGAACACCTAACCAGTCCAATGCCAGGCCAACACACACACACAACCACTCACACTTAGGGTCAATTTGGAACAGCTAATTAGCCTAATGTGCATGTCTTTGGACTGTGGGAGGAAACCAGAGTAGCCAGGGAATCCCATGCAAGCACAGGGAGAACATGCAAACTCCACAGAGACAAGCCTGAGCCCGGCAATTGGACCCGGAACCTTCTTGCCGTGAGGCGGACGTGCTAACCACTGCGCCACCCTGACACCCACTATGTGTTTCTTCTATTAGAAATGTATGTATATAGGAATGTATGAATGTGTAGAATAGTGGAGAGAAGTTTCAACATTAATTATATGAAACAGATTTTTACACGACCAATCAAAAGATTGAAGGCAGATTCTTGTGTCTCCAAACTTTTTTGACTAGTATTTATCTTTATGTTCCTCACAGCAGGAGGGTCCTGGGTTCGATCCCCGGGCTCGGGGCGTCTCTGTGTGGAGTTTGCATGTTCTCCCCATGCTTGCGTGGGTTTCCTCCGGGTACGCCCCTAGGTGTGAGTGTGAATGGTTGTGTGTGTTGCCCTGTGATGGCCTGGTGAGCTGTTCAGGGTGTACCCCGTCCTCGCCCAGAGTCGGCTGAGATGGGCGCCACCCTCTCCGCGACCCTCATTAGGATTAAGCAGCTTACAAAATGAATAAATGAATGGATAAACATACTTATAACATGAAAATCTTTCTTTTATTTGTATCTGCACTGATTCTCTTTCTCTTGTTCTCAAGCTCACATAGTGTGTGTGTGTGTGTGTGTGTGTGTGTGAGAGAGAGAGAGAGAGAGAGAGAGAGAGAGAGAGAGAGAGAGTATGATGACAGAGTGAGTGAGAAAGATGTTAAAGGGAAGTCACTATGAAAGAACTGGAAACTCTGCTAAAAATAAATCTGTCAGTAGTTCCCATATTGCACTGGGTGTTACAGCAGTTCTGACACACACACACACACACACACACACACACTGAAAAATAGTGTCATTAGCACTAATAATTAAGGTTTTGAGGAAAAAAATGAAATGAAGAAGAAAAGAAAGCCCTGCGAGAGATCCCAGACTCTTTTGCTGCATTATTTAGTGGAAGTATGTTAACGTGTGTGATGTGGGCTGAAGAGATGGAAAGATGGAGTCGCGCCATGTTCTGTCTCAATAATGATCCATCTCGCTGTGTCAGACTTCACTCAGTGTTGATTGATCTGCCCTTCTTCCATCCTGTATACGTGGCAAGAAAGCAAAAGTGGTGGTGGAGACTGAGAGAGGACACAAAGTGTTCAAGAAAGTTATAAAACACAACCGTGCATGCTGTTCTGGGAAAATAATCAGTGCTGGGATGATGTGGCCACATGAAACAGACTCGCTTATACCATCTTAATGATGACTTAATGTTTTTCAATGATTGATGTGACTCGTGTTATAACACAACATTTAAAAAAAATTACAACTTGTACAACTTGTAGAATAACATTTAATGATGTTGAACATCCACAAAACAAGTCTGTTCCTGTTAACACTTATCCTACAGGAGCCCTGAGCAATTACTCCGCCTCACCAAACCTTCTTCTTTATGGAAAAAACAAACAGTATATCATTCATTCAACCTCAGAATACAAAGGTCTTACTGACTGTTACAAATCTCTGACACTGGAGACTCCTTCCATCAACACAGAATTAAAAAAATCACCATATCAATGATATTAATCTCACTCACTCATTTACCGAACCGATTAATCCTGGTAGGGTGGAGCCGAATCTCAGCCGACTCTGGACAAAATCGCAGGGCAACACAAACATCTATTCATGCTCACACTCACACCTAAGGGTAAGCCATTTCAGCCTAATGTGCATGTCTTTGGACTGTGGGAGGAAACCAGAGTACCCAGAGGAAACCCACGCAGGCACAGGGAGAACATGCAAACTTCACACACTCACTCATTCGTCAAATCGCTTAATCCTATGAGGGTCGCGGGGAGGCTGTCGCCTATCTCAGCCGACTCTGGGTGAAGGCAGGGTACACCCTGAACAGCTCGCCAGACCATCGCAGGGCAACACACACAACCGTTTACACTCACACTCACACCTAGGGGTGATCTGGAACAGCCAATCCGCCTACTGTGCATGTTTTTGGACTGCGGGAGGAAAGTTGGAGCTTTGCGGTGGAAGTGCTAACTGCTACACCACTGTGCCGCCCATTCTATAATTATTTTCTCTTGAGTAATAAGTAGAAACTAGTGTAGAGTAAAACAGTCTTTATTGTGTTCTAAACCCTGACAAGAGCATTAGAGGTGAAATGCACAGTGGAGGGATCTTAACTCACCCTGACGGAGATAATTTCTCATTAATGACCAGCTTGCTGTATGTTATCCAACTTATTACACCACTACTTACAAATTATTGATTTTTAAATGATTATTTTTTTTTATATAAAAATCAATTTTTAGCTTTTGCTGATAACGAGCTCTGCACCAATGGCCTGTTCTCAAGAAATAACAGACTGCTGAATAATGTAACTGACCAATCAGATTGCACTGTTCCCCTAATAGTATACTCGAATACTCATTATAGTAGTATAATCCTTTCAGGGTGATGAAATTTGTGTTAATATATTTATTTTTGGCTACATCTTATTAGAAAATAACCACCATGTCACCTTGCGGCTCTGTAAATAAAATAATGCACGTATTTGTGTGTTTATTGAAGTAGGAGTTTGTTGGCCTTTGGCTGCTAAGTACAGGCAGGGTTAATCAGCTCCTGTACTGAGAAAACACACACACACACACACACACACACACACACACACACACACACATACACACACACACACACACACACACATTTAAATATAAAGCTCAGAGCAGGAAATTTGACAGCGGAAAGATCGAAGATAAAAGCAGTCTGGGAATGCAGTTTGTTGTCAGTGTTTTGGTTTGTTTTGTGTGTGCGTGTGTAGAGCAGACTGATGTGACGTGGCTCAACTGACTAACCGAAGACACAGAAGCCATTTTATAATGAGATCCAGAGAGAGAGACAAAGAGACGTTCTCAGGATTAGCATGTAAACATTTATTCCCCTCCGGTGATGCTACACACACACGCGCACGCGCATACACACACTAGACAGACGACAGACATACACAGCTGACAGACATAATCAAACATATTCTTATGATTACAAATTGTTAATGCTGCATGAACTGTTTCCCATGAAGAACCATTCAGGAATTATTTCCCAAGATGCCACAGTACTGACATCATTCAACAGGGACTTTTACATTATTAGGTGTTTTTTCCTTCAGGAAAAAAGTTTAAATGAATATAAATTATTAATATAATTCATCCATTCATTCATTTTCTGATCCTAATTAGGGTCGCGGGGGGGCTGGCGCCCATCTCAGCCGACTTGGGGCGAGGGCGCGGTACACCCTGGACAGCTCACCAGGCCATTGCAGGGCAGAAAAACGCTGACGGCTATGCAGCCTCCTCTTTATGATAATCATTAATATAATTCTATAAAAATCAAACGTATTACAATAAAAAAGCACATATATATATATATATATATATTCTGCTTGATTTTTAAATAATTATAAATTATAGATGCAAAAATTAGATAGAATTTCAATGAAATGCAATTTTTTGTTAGTAAAAATACAACTTTGTTTATTCTCGTTCTCTCGACTGTATATTAAAGTAATTTTGGTAATATTAAATATTGATTTGGATTTTGTTTCCTTCTAGAAGAAATATTGCTAGCATCCCACGCCATGCTCAGAGTCCCAAAATCTCTCTAATAATGTTACAGGAGGAGTCTTCAGGGTGTTACTTTTTCCAGGGGATTCTTAAACTATATTGCTGCATGGGTGCCAATAATTTTGAAAGAATTATATTGTGTGAAAAAAAAAAAAAAACATATGTATGTTTAAACCCAACTTTATCCCCCGCCAGTTACTTTTGCATCAAACATTTTACAATGTGACCGCTCATGAAGGGCGCCAGTATTTTTGCATTATTATACAAATTCAATTGAACCGGTGAGCAGAGCCCAAAGGGTAAGAGAAAAATAATGGCACCCTGAAAAACAGCTTGGCAGGCTGCAGGAGGCCAAAGAGCCTTCTCCGTGAAAGGGTGAAGGGTGGGTGGGGCAGGGGCATAACGTTTTACCACAGTAGTGACATCACAGTAGGGTAGAAACTCCATCTGTTTCTGAGGGTCACTTAACGATGACATTTTACAGAACAAACACTTAAGTGTAGAAGTTTCCATATCAGGAAAATCTGAAGGACATTTCATAACAGATTTAACATGAAATTTGGATGTTTCGAATTTATTTTTTTACTTTCCCCATGGGGGATAAATTAAGTATTAATCTATCTATCTATCTTTACAGAGCTAAAATAACTAGCTTACGTAATTAGCACAACTAGCTTGTGTAATAGCATAACTAACATATGCAGCTGGCAAAACTGGATTATATACCTAGCATAACTAGCCAACATGACCAGCGTAACTAGCTTATATAAATATCATATGTAACTAGCATAACTAGCTTATATAACTAGCTTGCATAACAAGATTATGTAACCAGCATAACTAGCTTGCATAACTGGCATAAGTAACAATCATAACTAGCTTGCATAACTAGCATAACTATTTTACAGAAGTAACATATCTAGTTTACATAACTAGCACAAGTAGATTATTTATCTAGCATAATTAGCTTACACAAGAAGCACAGCAAAGTGATGTAACTAGCATAACTCACTTACATAACTAGCTCATGTAAGTAGCATGACTGAATTATGCAGCTAGCATAACTATCTTGTGAAACTAGCATAACTATCTTACAGAACTATCTTGCATAACTAGCATTACTAGCTTACATTTTAGCATACGTACTAGCACAGCAAGCTTACATAACTAGCATAACTAACATATAACTAGCATAATTAGCTTATATAACTAGAATAACTCACTTGCATGATTAGCTTATGTAACTAATATAACTAGAACAGCTGGCTGATATTTATCTTTACTAATGATTTAATCATTATTTATGCTAATATCTGTATTATAATTATATTTTACATTATCTGTGAGTAATTTTATCTGATATTTTTATTTACTGAGGGGATTAAAAATGATTTAGGCTGATTATTAATGCTACATTATAATCCTAGCGTAGTAGGTGTAGTAGCACCACTGCAAAACATATTAGCAACACAAGGTAGCCAGGTGCGCTTACAACAGCGTTAATTTGTTCATTTCATGCAGCGTTGTCCACAACATAGTGTAATATTTTCCGTCAGAGTCATTTTGGGCTGCACCACTACAGAAAAAGCAACGTAATGAAACCAGAAAGTGACATAGATGCTACATGGTTTAATTATAAGGTGGAATAAAGTGCTTATAAGATTAAATAAATAGAAATACTAAAGCTGTAACCTTCTGCAAAAATAAAGAACATGACACGGACATGAACAGTTCTGGGAATTTTAAGGCAGAGGGAAAGGATGCGAAGGTGGAACCAGATCTCTCTCTCTCTCTCTCTCTCTCTCTCTCTCTCTCTCATAGACACACACACTGTTACAGTAAGTCTTAGCCACACTGGTGAGAAATAGCACAGAGTCAGAAAGCACTAAATTTAGCCATGTGGACACTCATGCTACAGAATGAGGGTTAATGTGGACCATGCGTGTGTGTGATGTGGTCCAAGCGAGTGTGTGTATGTGTGTGTGGGATGTGTCACCAGAGTTCGGGGGGTAAAAACATACAGCAGGAGGTATGCACACACACACACACACACACACACACACACACACACACACCCACACACATAAACAACATTATCATCACCATCAGCATCATTACCTTCATTTCTCTATCCCTGTCCTGATTTACCCACTTTTTAGCGTGTGTGTCGTGTGTGTGTGTGTGTGTGTGTGTGTGTGTGTGTGTGGAGCCACACAGATCTAGTTAGCTCATGGCCAGGGACTTTCCAGGCCAAACCTCATCCAGTTGGAGTCAGCTGTTCTGTGTGTGTGCGTGCCTGTGTGTGCGTGTGTGTGCGCGGAGGTCAGATTCATAGGCGTCCAGAAGGCATCTAGGGTCAGATCACTGTACGAAAATGACAACAAAGTTACAAGACAAAAACTGCAAAAAAAGACTGGTGGAAGTGGGCGGAGTGATTGGTCAGACATTATGGTCGCATGACATCTCAATTTTATATTTCTTTCTATATATTTACTCATGACGACCGAAACCAACATGACTTCCTATTTATGTTTGCGTCCTGCGTGGCGTACAATGGAAACGTGATGGAATTTACCGAGATTAAATTTCTCACACTAGGGGCGGTTTGGAACCACCAATCAGCCTACTGTGCATGTCTTTGGACTGTGGGAGGAAACCAGAGTAAACGGAGGAAACCCACACAAGCACGGGAAGAACATGTAAACCCCACACAGAAACGCTTGACCCCGGGACTTGAACCCAGGACCTTCTTGCTGTGAGACCTTCATGCTAACTACTACGTCACCGCCATTGCCAATCAGAGTTTAAAGATACTGTTGGTTGACAGTGCCGCCAAACACTGGGTTCCCCAAAACCTTTTCCTGTTCGGTTTAATAAACCGCGTGAAATAGGTGCGAATAGCGTGTGGCTCGTTGCTTCCTGTGTCAATGCAGCTTTAGTCTGATGCTAGCAGTGTTCTGATCTGTTAGCCATGGTAAGCTAATGATGCTCTGGTCTGCTAGTTAGCCATGATGTGATGTAATATGCTCGCCGTGAGTGTTGTTATCATCCATCTTTCTCTTCACACAGCTTTGAACTAATATTGTTTATATAATACTTTAAATAAATTAGCATGCTTATGTTTCTGCACGTGTGTGTGTGGGTAAGTGTGGTGGTGGTGGTGGTGGGGTTGCTGCGTCGCTGTGTGTGACTGGTCCCCAGATTGCCCCAGACCTGTCTGATTATAACGATGATGATGTGTGCATGTGGCTCTCAGGAGGAGGCTGCTGAAAGTGATTGAAGAGGCGACTGTGGCCTGATTCGGTAATGGCTTCCTCATGGAGTGCCGAGTCCAGAATCCCACATCACACGTCCACCTGATCCCACAATCCTTTTCTCTCCCTCTTCATTTCAACCTGGACCACATCAGTGTAAGAAAGAGATCTGAGTCAGCACACAGCTTTGGCACAACATCTCAGACTCGAAAAGAAAAAAGGAAAGAAAATCTCCACACGAGTGAAGCGTGCAGCCGGTTTACGGATTTAACCAGAATTCAAGAAACTGAAGGGGGATGATATCATAGAAGAGCGCAGAGGAAATAAACACACAAGGTAACATAGTTCGAGTAACGTTCCCAAGCTAATGCTACTATCACACTTTCTAGCATCTTACCACGCCAAGTGGCGTATTTTTGTTCCAGAGCAGTCAACACGTTCACATCTCAAGTCACAGTCAGAAGATGTTTTCGAAGGCGAGCAGCTACCTGCCAGCGCAGGTTTCAGGAATGATGAGTCAGGATCAAGCGTTCGCTAGGGTCCGCCCCAACACGTGGCCACAGACACACCTGCACTTTAACATCCTGAGTGTTCACACACTTACATGCACACTTACACACTGCTCAGATCATGCCTTCCATAAAATCATATGCTTACTGTTATTTTTAGTGACGCGCTCGCTGTCAGTAGTGCTACGGCGTAATTGGTGTTCAAGCAATGTTCCGGCTGCATCACGTTCATTTTTGCTGCGGAGTATTCGTTTTGAGCGCGGACACATGACATATGTATGACGTGTCAAAGCTGCTACGTATGTATTACAGATGTTTAAGTGCCGACTTAAAAACAAAAATGCCGCACCCTTATATACAAGGAAATCACGTTACGCATTTAAGAGTATTAGCTACGTAAGTACATTTGTGTTCCACTCCAGCATAATACGGATTAAATAGGAAATTTGACATGAGATATTGACATATTTGGAAAGAGAATTGAATATGCATAAAAATGAGGTATAAAACATGAGTTACATGAGTTACATCACGTAGTAATTACAGTTACAGAACCAGGTTCTGAATGTCCTCATCTGAAACTCCAGAACATCCATATACTAAATGAATCCGGCCCTCGACCAATCAGCGCCATCGTACTAGCGTCTTCCTAGCAACAGATGAGTTCTATTTACACAGAGTCGTGTCTGTTTTGAGGCTCCTCATTGGTTTAGCGTTATATGATTGGGGGAATCCTTCTGGGATTCTGTAAGTAGGGAGAGGATTCTGGTAGTGAATTTGGATAATAAGGAAATACCCTGAGCAACCACAAAAAACGTTTGAAAATCGGCAACACAAGTGGATATTTCCATTGTTTTACAACAACTTGGATATGGAACCCTTTCTTAAAGAATCATTTTAGCATGGAAAGATTGTGTATATGGATATTTGAACTTGGTCGTGTCGAAGATTTGGCTTTGAAGGATATATTTTTGGCGATATCACATTTTCATCCAGGTACGCCATCTTCAACTTACTTTGGCCCTTACTTAAAACACTACCTCGCGACTAAATTCATATTATCCTGGAGCGGGTCACATTTACATATATGGTATTTGGTAGACGCCCTTATCCAATTGAGCATTAAGGGCCTTGCTCATGATCCCAACAGTGGCAGCTTGGTGGTGCTAGGGTGCTCCTAGTGGTCCTGACCTTTGGATCAGTAACCGAGAGCCTTAACCACTGCCTGTATCTGTCAAGTATCCTGATATTCTATACATACACAAGCCGGAAACGCCATTGTGTGTTGGGAGTGTTATGTTTGTGTTACTGTTTCTACGACATTTTTTGTGTAGATGGGCTTGATACATTTTTAGCTGTACACACAAACTGTTATATTGGTTAAAAGGAATTTTTTCCAGACCTCTGTGGCTGCTGTAATTCTGAAAAAACGCCAGCCAATCACTGCCTCATGTTCTGCTGAGAAATATCCATCCAATCAAATGTCCCCATGTCTTCCTGCTTGTGTGTGACCCTACCATGCACGAACCTGCAGTCAGAGCATGTTTGAAGTGGAGCGTGGTTTTGGAAGGGCTTCCGACGGTAGGTGAGGGTTTAGCTGGAGTCTTAAAGAGACGCTAATTTCAAATTTTGTTTGCTTATTTTGTCAGTTTACCAACCCGAGCTTTAACCAGTTTATCCATAACACCTGGATATGAGAAATCGAGCATTCTGATTGGCTTATCTACTACTAGGATATCACTGCATATACCATTAGTTACTACATCACTACAGAACAAAAACGAGACTCGTGCTAAACTAGCGGTTAATGTATGTCGGTTGGCTCTTTCGTTCATACATTCATTGAGTTTTTATTCTTTTCGTTTTTTTAAGAATTAGACTTTTTTCCCCACCAAATGTGACTTTCGCAGCACCAAATGTGCTGCGAAAAACAGGCTCAGGGCCATTGTAACACTCACACACACACACACACACACACACACACACACACACACACACACACAAGCAGACACCAATTCAAACACACGGGCAACTCCAACCCCATGTCCTCTAACTGCACCTTGATTTAAGTTCCCACAAACCCCGCTACATACCAGAGCAGTGTTCACAGGTGTGTTAGCTTTGCTGAGGTTAGCTGCACGAGCGTAGGCATGTATGAACTCACATTTACCCGACAGTGTCCCATTGAGTTTGCTTGGGCAGTCAGGACGCTCATGCTCCTCCCTCCTACCCCTCACTCCCGCAGCTGTGAAGTGCCCTTGGATGAAGTCGACTCGGTGAGTCAGCAGGAGCGCTCATAACGCAACATGCTGATGAGAGGGGTTTCAATTGGGTCAGACAAGGTGTGTGCCAACGAGGAGTGTGTGATTTATGATTCTTCACTTACATAAGAGGAGAACTTATTGATGATATGCATAACACTTGGACACACACACAAATAACGAACTGAGTCAGGTGTTTAACGTTAACATTTAACATGAAGTAATCGGTCCATAAAAATGTGAGCTGTGGACATGTTTCGGTGTCCGTTTTACGATCGATAACACTACAGACACGTCTAGAGTATTTCAGATTTTTGCAGTTTAGGACTTCCTGTCATCTAAAACCATGAACAAACTTCGGCATGGAGATAACTCCTGTATTTGTAACATAATCACCTATCGGCCATCTTGGAAAACCAGAATGACTAACATTGCAATATACTCCACTATATTCTTTCCCATAATGCACCATAAATCCAGCATGAAACAAATGCACACAATTTCGCTCATCCATTCATTATTACAACTTAATCCTACTTAATCTTCTCCTCGAGTTGGCTGAGATAGGCTCCATCCTCCCCGTGACCCTAGTAGGATTCAGCAGTTTGATAAATGAATCAATGAAAAAAAAGGTCTAAAACAAAGGCACCCGGGGAGCACAAACCTCAACCAAGCCCAGCAATCCCTCACATTGACCAAAATGTCACAAATTGTCCTATCTCACAGTGTTAAAGAATCGTTTAAACAATTCCAGGATCCAGAATTTGATCCGGATCATCTCCAAAATCAAATGGGGTCTTCCTTATCCAAAGCCCCGCCTCTTTTAGAAATTTAATGAAAATCCAAGCATGACTTTTGGTGTAATTGGGTAAAAAATAATGTCCTGATTATTGGGATAGGCCGGTTGAGTTTTGCTAGCTATCTTTTCCACCTATTACCCATTAATCAGCAGTGATTACCCATTAATTATTTAATCTATATCTTCATTTGTTCCATATTTAGCAGCCACATTGATCACGGGGCTGTACCTGAGCACCCTGTGAAAACAGATGTGTGTTTATTACACTCATGCGCTATTTTTCCTGTTAGCTCCGACCGCAGAGAAGCATTTGGTTTTCATCAGGTCCCGTCCGAGGCGAGCATTCCATTTAAATGAGTGGAGAAGCAGCATTACAGCAGTTCAGCTGTGCCTCAAGCCCACGTAAAAAAAAAAAACAACACACACACACACACACACACACACACACACACCAGCAGGATTTGTGCTGCGCTTTAACAAGCCGACGTTTAAGCCAGAAAAATCCCCGAAATGAGAGAAAAACAGCGAAGACACGCTAGTGTAAATTTCCCCCCATGTGCACATCGACTCCTCCATCTACCCGGAAATGTGCCGGAGTTTTTTTTTTTTTTCTTCCAGGATCAGAGACACAACATGTCCCCGAACCTCAAAAACAACCATGACACACTTGAGACATGTTTTGGAAAACAGTTCCATTTTCTGGCGAGCTGATTCAGAAGTTTAAATCAGGTCGAGTTGAAGAAAAAAAGAAAGAAATTAATAAACTTCCCATGTTTTTATGTGCATTCATTATTTATTTAATTTTAGCATTGAGTATTTGCTTCGTGGGGACAGGTTGGCGTAGTGGTTTCCACATCTGCCTCACAGCAAGAAGGTCCTGGGTTCGAGTACCGGGCTCAGCGAGGGCGGTTCTGTGTGGAGTTCTCCCTGTGTTTCTATGGGTTTCCTCTGGGTACTCTAGCTGATTGGCTGTTCCAAATTGCCCCTAGGTGTGAGTGGAAGTGTAAATGATTGTCTGTGTGATGGACATGCGAGCTCTTCGGGATGTACCCCGCCTTCGCCCAGAGTTGGCTATGATAGGCTGCAGCCTCCCAGTGCAGTTCTGAGAAGAAATGAATGAACTTGCTTTAGTATCTCAGCATGTTTACACAGCAAAGTTCTTATTCCAATTCACATTCTCAATCTTCTGAAGTCATGCTAGGTAAAAAATATAGACCTTCATTTTGTCATCTTGGTCCCATCCTCTCTGAGAGGAACTCGTACACAAACTGTCAGGATCTTCTACAGAAAAAAGATCTGAAGATCATCCAGAAACTTTTCCGATTTTCTTCTTCCACAAAACAGATACAGGAACCGTGCAAAAGAGATTATGGACACATCAAGGAACTGTGCAGGTGTTATTCAGAACACATCAGAAACATAATCAGGAACTGTACATGTAATTAGAAAACAAATTAGGACCTCATCAGGAACCACGTAGATGTTCATCATCTACTAGTCTGCTCAAACTCAGAACATGCTCAATTCATCCAGAAACCAAGCACTTTTTCTTCACTAAAGAGATCAGGAACTGTACAGAACCTCCTCAAAAAGAGACCAGGAACTGTACTGAACCTCCTCAAAAAGAGATCAGGAACTGTACAGAACCTCCTCAAAAAGAGACCAGGAACTGTACTGAACCTCCTCAAAAAGAGA
>JBCNYH010000003.1:31385136-31402750 GCA_039654325.1 Tandanus tandanus
ATCTGATACAATACGATATAATACAATACAACGCGATACGATATAATACAATACAACGCGATACGATCTGATACAATACGATATAATACAATATGATACGATACGATATAATACAATATGATACGATACGATATAATACAATATGATACGATACGATATAATACAATACAACGCGATACGATCTGATACAATACGATATAATACAATACAATGCAATACGATATAATACAATACAACGCGATACGATCTGATACAATACGATATAATACAATACAACGCGATACGATATAATACAATACAACGCGATACGATCTGATACAATGCGATATAATACAATACTACGCGATACGATATAATACAATACAGCGCGATACGATATGATACAATACGATATAATACAATACAACGTGATACGATATAATACAATACAGCGCGATACGATATGATACAATACATTATAACACGATACGATACAGTGCGATATGATACAATGTGAAGATGTAATGGGATGTGATACAATATGATTTTGATTCTTCAACGATCTGATATTTGACGAAGGCACTGAATCTGCTGAGGTGTGATGCAATACGATATGCTACGTTCTTGTGTCCTCTGATCGATACGCGACTTTGTTCAGAATCTGATGTAAGCCTTTGTCAATTTTCAGAATCCGTTGGCCCTGCAACGGATATCTACCCAGCCTTCGCCCAGTGTCGGCAAAGACAGGCTCCAGTCTCCTCAGGACCCAAGAGGGTTCAGCAGTTCGGTTAATGAGTGAGATGATGAGAGTTTCCAGAATCCTGATGGAGAAGAGAAGGAATATCTTAATTTTTTTTAAAGATCTGTAGTCATTTCTCCATTCGTGAACCATTCAAGAACCAATGCAAAGGGACCTGGTGTGAAGTTGTTGAAGTGGGAATGTATAAATAAACAACCCACCACCACCACCACCACCCCTGTTTTGTAATCGTCGAGATTTGGGCTGAGGTTTTGTGTTACAGTGTTTCAGCTGATTCAGGGTGGAAAAGCACAAGGAACGTTGGACCAGTTCCGAAGAGGAGCGATACCTCAGTGGGAAATTCCACCACACACACACACACACACACACACACACACACACCACACACACACCATACAAAGCTTTCATTGACACACGGAACACGGTGAGGTTCTGTACCAGCCTTCAGTATCAGAGTCGCGATGTGTTCATTCATTAAACTTCACTTTATTTTGAGGATGGTGAGGAATTTTGGATGACGTTGATAATGTCGGATTTTCTCCCTGACGTCCCTCGGCAGCTCGGATCCCTGCATGTCTTTAGATCTCAGGAGGGGAAAAAAGGTTTCAGTGATTCAGTCCCAAATAAACACTCCACATTATCAAAACTAATAATCAGCAGAAAAAGTCGATGGAAAAATCTGGCGGTTTGGAGATCCCTCTCCCACTTCCGAGGGCACGTGCGCTACAGTAAACATCTCCGAGCCCTTCGTGACAGCGTTTACACAATCTGTCTAACAAGCAGAAACGCTAATCGACTCTCTACGTCTCTCTTTCTGGTGACTAATTATGTGAGCAGCGGAGGCATGCAGCGGGACGAGGGGGCCGTCTGCTTCTTCTCCTCCTTCTTTTTCTTCTTCTGCTGCTTTGCTCTTTTGTTCCTGCTTTGTTTTGCTCCATAAAAAAACAACCACAAAAAGCTCTTGTTGATCTGATGTTTGTGAATCTAAATAGAAAGAATGCTATCCGAGACAGATAGAAATTAAAATACAAATTCAATTTCTTACATGGGGTTAAAACCTTTTGAATCTTTTTTAAATTTCTCCAAAAAATTAAAATAAAGTAACATGCTTTTTTTTTATGTACCACTTTTGTGTAACATCATATGATGTAGCTTTCAATTTCCTTTTATTATAATATTTAAATTATGGTTATTTATTTTAATTTAACTTTTTAGACTTTTTAGACTTTTTTGTTGTTTAGACTGCGATGGGCTGGCGAGCTGTCCAGGGTGTACTCTGCCCTCGCCCAAAGTGGGCTGAGATGGGCGCCAGCCTCCCCGCGACCCTAATTATGATTAAGCGGTTCAGAAAATGAATGAATGAATGATGTTGTTTAGAGTACATTAATTTTCATATATTATGAATTACAATTTTGTAAAAAAAATACACAAATTATAATTATATAATAAAAAATTATATTTTATTCTATATTGCCTATTTTATATATCATATATTGTTTTTTATGTCACAACTAAGATTTATTTTACAGCTTTTAGAATTTTTTTATTTTTTTTTATTAAATATGTATTAATTTAATTTACACTTAATTTCACATTTTTTATTTAAATTTAACAATCGAAGGTGGATGTCACTGCAATACAATACGCTGTAGTACAATATAATACAATATGATCGAATATGAATCAATGTAAATTAGGGTGCCATAAATTACAGTTTAAAGATCCTGGGTTGATTTGCATATTAATATGTGAACATCTGTAGCTAAATGTGGAAATGCATAAAATCTAATCCCAGTAAATGGCTGAAACTATCCCATCAGAATCCACTGCTGCCCCAGGATCCATGGGTCCAAATCCCGATCCGAATCCAGCCCGGATATTACAGCGCTCACACTCACCTGAATTCTCACACCTGCTTCCTGTTTCCTCTTCGTACCCTCAGTCTGTATAAACTGCTCAGAAACACAAGTTCTTTCTGAAGCTTTTCAGGGTTTTTTTTTCCATTCATATGGTTCCGATTTTTTTTTCCTGAATCGGTTGATCATTTTCTGTTTGTGCGGCTCAGACGTTCCTCTTAACCTTGATTGTACTTCATCCTGCACCTGTTGTGTAACAGAAAAAAGAAAAGTCCAGGTGTAAAATTGTCCAAAACTGCACCAATCCACCAATGGGAGACAGAGATTATTATTATTATATGCTGTATGGTGAAAACGTTTGTGCACCCCTGACCATTACACCCGCATATTTGTTGAGCATCTCTTTATTTTCTGTTTTATTAATTTCCACTCTTCTTAAAGGCTTTCCTTCAGATTTGGAGGGCGTGGCTGTGGATGGGGATTTGTGTTCATTCAGCTTCAGGAGCATTAATGAGGAGGTCGGGAACTGATGTCGGGATGTTGAGGAGATGCCAGTCGTTGTTCGAGTTCATTCCAAAGGTACAGGGTTCGGTGCAGGGCGGGTTCTCGAGTTCTTCTGGACATCGCTTTGTGGTTTTGGATGCTGTCATGCTGGAACAGTTTGTGGACCTCCGAGTACCACTGAAAGGAATTTGTAATGTGCAATGACATTTTATACAATGGTGTGTTTCCAATCTTGTTACATTGGCTACAGTTTTGAGAAAAAACATATATGGGTGTAATGGTTGTGGTGCACATACTTTTAGTCATGTATGTAATACCTATTGTTTTGGGGTGGGGGGGTGGGCTTGAGTGCTTAAAGCAAGAAGCTGCTGACATCATATACAGGGCGGGGTTATAAACACACTGACACTGACATGCAGCCCTTCCAGGAAGGCTGCTCTCGTGGATCTTCAATCATTGCTCATTGTTCCTCGAGTTGTAGCTATAAATGTATAAAACTGGGCGAAGGCGTGGTACACCATGAACGATTAGACGGACCATCGCCGAGCCAACACAAACAACCATTCACACTCACAGCTAAGGTCAGTTTGGAACAGCCAATTAGCCTACTGTGCATGTCTTTGGACTGTGGGAGGAAACCGGAGTACCCAGCAGAAACCCACACAAACACGGGGAGAACATGCAAACTCTACAAAGAAACGCCCTCGTCGAGCCCGGGACCAAATTGGTGTGGAAACATTTCAGGATGCGTTCTTATAGGAAAATAATCAACTTCGTGGTGATGATGTCACAGTTTCCTCTCAGTGTCGGATTGTTTTTTTCATGCTAGCAATTTGAAAAACAGTTGTTGTTGGACGACTCACTGGTTCAATTCACTGCAGTGTCGCTGTTTGAAATTAAGCAACGATTCCATGACCGTAGTATCAACAGACTGTTATGCGATCATGGAGTCACAGTGAAGCGCCTAACCAGGTCCATTTGAGCGGGAAACCGGGCCGTCAATCAATACTCAGGCCTGTGCAGATACTACCTGTCATCGGCCTTGAGGAAAATGGATGCCTCGGAAAGCCATAACTATGATAAATCTACTCCCCCAGTTTGGCGACTGGCCCCCTCTCTCTCAATCTCTCTCTCTCCAGTCTCCACTCTCTTTTTCCCATCCATCCCTCCCTCCTTTCGCTCGTCCGTCTTTGACTAATGTATGCGGTAAAGCCGCGCTCCAGCACTCGCCTCGCCGTCATGCCACCACCCTGATCGGCCAATCAATCTCCGCGTCGACACGGAAGGCGCATTAAAATAAATTTGTCACTGTAAGTTTATGAAATATTGATGGCGTGTGAGAGAGGGAAGGATATTGAGTGGGGTGGGTGGAGGGAAGGAAAGGAAAGAACGCGATGGGACGGTCAAAATAAAATGTAAAGGAGGGAGAGTGGTTTTGCGCGGGATATTGGATTGGTGTGTATGAGGGGAAATAAGGACAGTTTGAGGGTGGAGTTGATCAGGACGGTAGACGATGGATGGCTAACTTTATGATAATGCGTCAGAGTGCTCTTCCTGACAGCTTTAAGGTAGTTGTTGATGACTTAATGGAGCGTTAAGGTCTTTTTTTTCCCTACGTGGAATCCAGAAACCATAAATGTTAATATCGTTCTGTCTGGATTCAGTCCTCTAACGTTATTATAACACGGTTTAAAAGAATTCGGCAAAAAATCCGACTGGTCTGAGATGTTTAAAATGGGGGGGCGGGGTTAGCGTTGCTAGCATTGTAGCGTTTGTAGAGTTGCGGCATTTTTAAAAATTTGGATCTTATAAATTTTGAAGGTTGGTATTAAAGCTGTTGAATAAAACATGAATAAAAGAGTTCTGTCCTGCTTCTCCTTGGAATATTGTAGTTTTATTCTGGTGTGTTTGTGTGTGTGGGTGTGTGTGTGTGTGTGTGTGGGGGGGGGGGGGGGGGGGGGTTTTTTTTTTTTTTTCTCCCCCCCCCCCCCCCCCTCCTCTCTCCTCTCCCCCCCCCCCCCCCCCCCCCCCCCCCCCCCCCCCCCCCCCCCCCCCCCCCCCCTTTATTTTATGCTAATATATATATATATATTTCTATTATATGTAATATTATGATATTATGTACAGTATGTTATATATGTTAATTTCTCAAATCACACCAAAAGCTTTTTAAACCACACGCTGTAGTGTAAATCTTGTTGGGATGTAAACAACAACAAATACATTATTCAGACTTTAAGGAGTCTAGAGTTTTTCTTTTATACTTTCTGTTTAAAGTATATTTTAAGGTGGTGCGAATATTCAGCGAATGCTGGTGAATTAGAGTGAACTCAATTCCCCAAAGAAATATGCACTTTTTTTTTTTTTTTTTAGTTTTTGCTGAAATTTTACTGTGGCGTATACTTGGGGATATTCCGGAGACATTTAATTTAATTCGCCGCAAACTTCTGAAATATCTTGCAGTAAGCTTTTACAATGTTTTCGCCGGTTGTATTAGATTTTTGTCACCACAATACTATGGATCGAATCTAGAATTCTTGAAAGTTTCGACAAACTGTCTACAAATACTCCCAAACCATTCTCCAACATCGCTAACTTGTTCCTACCTGTTCCCCATACATTCACCTTTTCTTTTCTTTTTTTTTTTGGTGGTTACAGGAGACTGTGAGGGGTTATACCGACCTTAGACAATAGTTTGGGAGCATTCGGGGAAAGTTTAGAGATTCTTTTTTTTTCCATTTGTAGCGAGCGAACGAGCGAACATGTCCAAATTATAATCTTTTGTCGGCGAACTATGGGGAACGTTCAGAAAACATGGAGAACACTCGAGAATAGTTCGAGAATTTTGGAAGAATTTGAAATACCATGCTTGCTTGGTGATGGAGTCATCCTCAAGAGAAAAAAAAAGAAAATAGAATAGTGCAAGTTAGAGTAATAAATGTGAAAGAAAATTATTTGAAAATAGGTCACAGCAAAAAAAGAAAAATAAAAACTTTTCTATTTTAGGCCACGCCCACTTAGATTTTAAAACAAGGTTCAGATCCAGACAGTGACATTCTGTTACGCTCACTTGTGTAAATTATAATTAAACCATGATTTGCCTGCGAAGTCTGTGTGAGTGTAAATCCACCATGTTTTGTTTATTTATTTTTTTAAACAAACAAAATGCATGCATTTATTTTAAAGAGCTGGATATCTGGGACGTAACCCTCTCCGGAAAACCATCAATCTGTGTTTTTTGTCTTCGTTTGGTGAAATGGAACACAAATGTCAATGAGATGTAAATGTATTTCACAGGGACCCATTATTTATGCTCAGGTTTCACTCTTTAAATTAAACATTTCTCACACGTTCAATTTGGAAACTCATGCCATAATATACAGCAAATAACGAAACATGAATAGAATTATAACTCAAAAAGGGGTGGAGCTTGGAGTTTCTAATCACACAGTGCAATGAATGATGTGTCAAAAAGCTAATATGTAATGTGATATTAGAAATTAGTGTAATATCACATGATCATGTCTCTGATAGGCTGAAATTTAATTTAGGCTCCTCCCTTATCTATAAAGTTTAGTTAAATTCCTTATTAAACATAGCTTGTTTAATTTTTAGACTCACTAACTGTAATGTTTCCGATGTTTAGATAGCAGATGTTATGTCTGCTAGCAGTTGTTGTAATATCATACATATTTTTTGTGATTGGTTGATGAAGTTTAGTTTAAGCTCCACCCTGGAAAGCACCTGTAACTTAGCAACGTTAGAATTTAGGTACTGTAAAAAAAAAATAGTTCAGATAGCTAGCTCACAGGGTCATGATTCATTCATTCATTCATTCATTTGCCAAACCGTTTAATGCTACTAGGGTTGTAGGGAGGCTGGAGCCTATCTCAGCCGACACTGAGTGAAAGCAGGGTACACCATGAACAGCTTGCCAGTCTATCTCAGCAAACACACACACACAACCATTAACACACACACCTAGGAGCAATTTGGAACAGCCGGTTAGCCTAATGTGCATGTCTTTGGACTGTGGGAGGAAAATCCAAAAATCCAGAGTACCTGGACATTTTTAAACTAAAGTGTAGCTCATTTATTAGATGAGGTGATTTGGATAAGGGCGTCTGCCAAATTCTGTAAATTTTGTTTACATTTGTGTATGTTATGTAATATATGAATTTATCTAACCGCCCCAATTTATCTTATATCCTTACTACATCAGCATCATCATTACTACATCAGCACCATCATTACTACATCAACACCGTCATTACTACATCAACACCTTCATTACTACATCAACACCGTCATTACTACATCAACACCTTCATTACTACATCAACACTGTTGTTAGTGCATCAACACCTTCATTACTACATCAACACCGTCGTTAGTATATCAACACCGCCGTTAGTGCATCAACACCGTCGTTAGTGCATCAACACCTTCATTACTACATCAACACCGTCGTTAGTGCATCAACACCTTCATTACTACATCAACACCGTCGTTAGTGCATCAACACCTTCATTACTACATCAACACCGTCGTTAGTATATCAACACCGCCGTTAGTGCATCAACACCTTCATTACTACATCAACACCGTCGTTAGTGCGTCAACATCTTAATTACTACATCAACACTGTTGTTACTACATCAACAACTTCATTCTACAACACCTTCATTACTACATCAACACCTTCATTATAACATCAACACCGTCATTACTACATCAACACAATCATTATTACATCAACACCTTCATTATTACATATAAACCATCATTACTACATCAACACCATTGTTACTACATCAACAACTTCATTTCATCAACACTTTCTTTACTACACCAACACCTTCATTATTACATCAACACCGTAATTACTACATCAACACCTTTGTTACTACAAGAACACTGTCATTAACACATCAATACCGTCAATACTGCATCAACACCGTCATTACAACATCAACAACTTTGTTACTATATCAACACCACTGTTGCCACGTCAACACCGTCATTGCCATGTCAACACCGTCATTACAACATCAACAACTTTGTTACTATATCAACACCACTGTTGCCACGTCAACACCATTGTTACTACGTCAACACCGTCGTTACTACATCAACACCATTGTCACTACTCTAACACCATCATTACTACATCGACACCATCGTTACTATGTCAACACCTTCATCACTCCATCATCGCCTTCGTTACTACATCAACACTGTCATTACTACTTCCTTATTAAGTTCCTTCTGCATCCTGGTTCCACCATGTCGACACTACGTCTTTTTTATTCGAACAGCGTCCTCCGTACAATTTTTTAAGGATGTAGCGAGAACGCGGCTGAGTGTGACTGGGTAAATGTATCATTTATCATCAACACTTACTAATTAACTTTCATTTCACACCAGATTCTGAAAAAAAATCGATACCTATGGATTGGATGTGACTAAATCATATTAAGACGTGGAATCGGTGAATATCGAATCGTTGCGTTAAGGGTAGAATTCATATTGTATTGTATTATCATGAGTTATACTTTTCTATGCTAACGGTTAGCAGTGTTCCTATCCGTCCTACTCAGGTTGCAGTGTTTCAATCCAAGTCATCCACTCTTTCCCGATTCCTTTGTAACGTTTAAGCAGCTAATTGGAATTAAACAGGAGCTAATTTCCATATGTATGCGCACTGACACGCGGATTATCCCGAGTGCACAATGGCGGCGAGATGAGAGAGAGATTAAGACACGGCCCCTGAACGGAGACGACGTCGGGCTCGGGAGAGCAAGATGAGCTCATTTAGATAATAATCATCCTTCCAGCTGCAGAGAGAGAGAGAGAGAGAGAGAGAGAGAGAGAGAGAGAGGAGGTTAATGACTGTCTATTCACTCGCTCTCTCCTTCCTAAGTACCAATCTCCGCGCTATTGTTCAGACGATCGCTCTCCCATTCAGGCCGCTGTAAAACATTGTGCGTTTTTTTTTTTCCTCGCACACGAGGACGGAGCATGTATGCATGTATCTCTGATGGTATCTCCATACCTGATTAGCGCTGGAATCTTTCCCAGAAAGGAAAAGAAAAGCACCTTCCTGGCATTGTTTTTAACTTCATTATCCTTTCTATTCTTTTTCTTCTTCTTGCCTTTCTCTGTTTCTCTGATATGTGTACATTAGGACGTTCTGTTACACACATTCTGTTGGAGTTTTTAGCACTTTAGTGTTTCAGGACACACGTCGTGACAGCGTTGAAGCATTGCTACAATCGAAGCGTCGCTACGTGAAGTGATATTTAATTAGTGCAAGCGACAGATTCATTAACATCAAGTGCGCTGTCGTTGAATCCGGATTAATCAGCTGACAGCCCAACATCTGCTTCGGTCTGTTTTCTAGAGCACCGATAATTGAGTTCGCAGCCGACTTGGCAAAAACGTGTCGAAAGCTTTAAAGATTTCAGGTGAAAAGCGACTCGAGGAATTAATACATGTCAAGTGTAAATATGTACCACAGCATGATCACCTTCTCAATAATCAAATTGAAACAATTTTCCATATTAAAGATTAATGATTCATTGATACCTTTTGTTCACGTACAAATACAAATTGTTTGATGCTGGTTTTAACAATAACATCCCCAATATGCGTAACTTACTAAGCGCTAATCAGAGACGTCACAAACAATTAATACTGTTCTGTTAATGTCGGTGTGTTGCTGGCGATATCCGATATCCGAAACTTCATGTTTAAGATGTTATCAAATGTATCCCAGGTACAATTCACTCCAATTATGGTAAAAAGATCGAGCGTGGTCTTTTTATAAATTCAGCACAAAATGCCATGAATTGTTTCCTGAAGCACGCACGTGTCTCAGTGCTCGCAGATGTGAGGTGCTCACCTCCATAACCACTACATGCTTGCAAGTTTATTTGGTTTAATGTTAACGGTGTAATTATTACTGATTTCTTCATCAGAAACGGTACCACAAACACTTCAGCAAAAAATTCAGACTTGGATTTATTTTAAATGCTATGAAATTCATCACCTTTATTAAACTTTTTCCTTTAAATTATTATTCAGGAATTACTCCTGGAATATTTATACCTCCGCCAGTAAGTTTATATTTTATCCTCAGTTTGTTTGTGCGTGTGTTTGTTTGTTGGCAGGATTATGCAAAATGCCAAGTATGGATTTTCATGAAATTTCTCCCAGTTTCTCCCAGTAGCTTTCACGGGAAAGACTCCATTAGATTTCGATCAAATTCTGGATCCAGAAATTGTATAAAATATTCTTTAATATTGGGTGAGAGGATGATGTCTGATGTTCTGGTTCATAGGAGGGTTTGCTGGGCTTGGTGGGGGTTTGTGCTCTCTGAAAGCTCTTGTTTATTGTAAGTTGTGTAGATGAAGTCAATCAAAACAGTCTATAGATAAATATTACTCATATTTATTTTTACTTCTTACATCACAGTATATTTTAAGGCATATTTTGGATATTTTTTGACGTGAGAGCAAAATATTAAGAATAAAAGTGTTTTAGATATTTCAGTTTAACATATTGGATTGTCGGTGACATTTAATCAGCTGATCAGACACATGCAGATACATTGCACTAACAAGGAAACATTGGAAACATTTTCATGTGTTACTTTATTTTAACATTTTCTGACTTAATGTCTATATTTACATAAAACTAATTCAAATATAAATTACACCTTTAAATCACTTGTACCTTTACTGTAGTCTTATTATAATAATGATTTCTCTTGCTCTTACTATATACATATTTTTTTCTTTTTTCTTTTTTTTTAAATTCATAATTTTTTTAAAGTTTTTTTTACTGAAGATTGCTTTTCTACTTTGGAAACCAGATCTCTCACGTTACTGTATTTTGTAGAAAATGTATATATATATATATATATATATCATTTTAGGTCTCATCGTTTAATATTTTACATTTTGTTGAATTTGTTTGTAAACACACTGAAAGATTTATTTTTATTTCAGACACCAGGCTTGATTGTTTACAATTTTAAAATAAAATAGTAGAAATATAAGTACAAAAACTGTGAAATTCATATTCATTTTAGGTAGTAAAAAAATTTATTTATGTATCTGGATGTTTATAAATAATTTAAGCAATAAATTATGAAACACGTAAACGTGTAAGTGATGGAAACTGCCAGAATATTCTTAAAACTGATGTTTTTTAATTATTATTTAATAATTACATAATTACATTATGAGAAACTAAACAGTGTTTTAATTCCGTTAAGTAGAAAAATATTAATATTATGGTCATCTCAGATTTACATATCACACCTTTAATGTGAAATGATTTGGCTTTATTAGGTAATAAATATACCATCAATTTTTATTATCCATTTATTATCCATATTCTCTCTCTCTTTCTCTCTCTCCCTCTCCCTCTCTCTCTCGCTCTCTCTCGCTCTCTGATTGTGATGGAACCCCTGGGGCCGAGAAACCCTGCCGTGATGTTTGTGTTTGTACACACATTAAACACAGCTGATTAATTGATTAATTGAAGAGGAGATGGAGTAACAGGAAGTAGGAGGGGAACGAGGAGGATGAGGACATTTATTAGGATGAGGGACAACAGGCCATGAGCTCAGGAGCAAATTAACCAAACACACAAGCAAACATAAACAAGTCTGGCAGCCCAGGACAAACAAACAACCTGGATATACAGCGCCCTCTAGTGACTTGCTTATAATAACCAGAGTGGAGAAAGAAGTTTATGAGCCTGATGATTTTTTTAAAAATGCTATAAATATCAGGAAGAAAACCATGAGAACAGCAATATGTTCAGATTTAATGTATATTAAAGTTGAATGATTTTTTAATCTGTTCGGGATTTATTCCTGCCTCAAACTTAACATTCCCGGATCGGACTCCGGATCCACCTGATCAGGATAAAGCGTTTACTGAAGGCAGTGAGGATGTAGTGTCTGATTTATTTATGGATATAATGAGGTAAAGATTTTAAGTGCTTTGTAAATTAAACTTTAAAAAATAATATTAAATAAAATAAATAATTAAAACAGGCTCCTGGACAAATCACTCATACTTACGGCATCCATGATTCATGTATTTTTAAAATAAATGTATTAACATTACTTTTTTGCAAAGTTCTGCTGTAGAAATTAAGCTTCCTTTGCTTTAGAACAGTATATTTTTATTTTATTTTCTATTTTTTGCAGCATAAGAAGCTTAAGTGACAGATTTTTTAACTTTTACCAGAAACAGATACCCTAGATAAATAAATGCTATTTTAGTGGAAAACAGCTGAGTTATTCAGCTAGCTAAAAGTGGCAAAGGTATCTGTATCTGTAACTTTCATTTTTTGCTGGTTGGAAAAGATGACTAGAATTTCTTAGAATTAGCTGTGTTGTTTGTAATTTATCTGCAACTACCATTAATACTAGAAAATTACAAATTCATATATTCATTCATTCATTTTCTGAACCGTTTAATCCTAATTAGGGTTGTGGGGAGGCTGGTGCCCATCTCAGCCGACTCTGTGCGAGGGCAAAGTACACCATGGACAGCTCGCCAGGCCAACGCAGGGCAGATTACAACTATCTGAAATCATGCGCTGCCCAGCTGGCAGGAGTTTTCCTGGACATTTTCAACCTGTCCCTGCAGCTCGCTAAGGTCCCTGTCTGCCTCAAGTCCTCCACCACTGTGCCCAAAAAAACAGCCGCTACCTGCCTCAATGATTACCGCCCCGTTTCCCTGACCCCGGTAATCATGAAGGGCTTCGAGAGGATCCTCCTTAACCTCATCAAGGATTTTATCCCCATTGGTCTTTACTGCCTTCAGTTCGCCTACAGAGAGAATCGCTCTATGGTGGATGCTGTCTCGCTAGCACTCCACACAGACATGACCCACCTGGAGCACCCTAACACTTATGTCAGGATGCTATTCGTGGACTTCAGCTCAGCTTTCAACACTGTTCTCCCGGACAAACTGGTACTGAAACTCCACAACCTGGAATTGTCAGCTTCACTGTGTTTCTGAATCACAGACTTTCTCACCAACCGACTCCAGGTGATGAGGATAGGGAACTCTACATCTTCCACCCTGATCCTGAACACTGGAACACCGCAGGGCTGCGTGCTCAGCCCGGCCCTCTTCAGCCTTTTCACACACGACTTTTCGGCTATCCACTCCACCGGACGACACCACTGTGGTGGGTCTCATATCGGATAACGTTGAGACCCATTACAGAGAGGAGATCCAGCACCTGATAAACTGGTGTTCAACCAACAATCTCATTCTGAACACCAGCAAGACCAAGGAGGTCATAGTGGACTACAGGAGGACCAGGAAGACAGAGCACGCTCCTCTTTGCATTCATGGGGAGGCGGTGGAGCGTGTGGACAGTATTAAGTTCCTGGGTGTCCACATTTCATCTGACCTGTCCTGGTCTGTCAACACCTCACACCTGGTGAAGAAGGCCCAACAACAGCTTTTCTTCCTCAGGAAGTTGAAACGTACTGGAATCTCCAACCAGCTGCTCAAGAACTTCTACAGTGCTACAATAGAAACCATACTTTGTCTCAGTGCAACGGTGTGGTACGGCAGCTGCACTGCAAAGGACAGAAAGGACTTGGCCCGGGTGGTGAGAACTGCTCAGGTGAACGTGGGCTGCCGTCTACCAGATCTGGATACAATATATGCTGTCCGGGTCCAGAAGAAGGCCAGCCACATCACGGCGGATCTCACCCACCCGGGAAATGGACTGTTTGTACCTCTTCCTTTAGGAAAGCTATACAGAAACATTAAGACCAGCACAATCAGACTCAAAAACAGCTTCTTCCCCAGAGCTGTGAAGGCCATCACCCCTCCACCCCCCACCCCCTCGCAGTCACACACACACACACACACACGCAACCTCCTTCCACAGACACATACTCACTCGCTCACACAAACTCTCCCCCACTCTGCTGACTCTCACACAGACATTAGCGCTCTGTAAAAGGACATTGAATCCACAAACTCTGTGACTGTCTTGCACTGCCGCACTTTATTTCATTTACATTTACACCCAAGTTTATATCCACTCTGCTGCTGCTATTTATCTATTTATCTATTTCATCTCATCGTGCCTTTAATGTACATACTGTATATCCCAGTGCTCAGTTTTTATTCACAGGTGTTTAGAGTTTATATTGCTATTTTATATTTCTATTTAAAAGTTTGTGTATATAATAACTTGTGTTTATATTCTGCTCTTGACGGTGTTAATCGCAGTTTACAGCCTTGATTGTTCCTTTTAAAGCTGAGAGTCTCATACAAAATTTTGTTATGTGTGAACATAATGACAATAAAGACTTGAACTACATGGTTAGCTAAAACTAGTACGGTTCGCTAGCCTTTTTAAATATGTATAATGCTAATACCTTAGGCTAATTATAATTTATTTACAGTTAGTAGAGATTTCTGCTATGGACTTGAAGGTAATTTATCTGAGAAAAAGCTAATATTAGCTAGCTAATTAATCTAGCTACATATGTTACATTGTCTAAAATAAGTAGGGGGTGGTGGCGGCTTAGTGATTAAGGCGATGGGTTACTGGTCCGAAGGTCAGCGGTTCAATCCCCACTATCACCACTGTTGGGCCCTTGAGCAAGGCCCTTAACCCTCAATTGCTCAGTTGTATAAAAAAGTTATAATTGTAAGTCTAGGATAAGAGTGTCTGCCAAATGCTGTAAATGGAAGTATTCACCCCCTTGAACTTTTCTGTATTTCTATATTGTTAAATTCTGGATACTGGATTATTATACATTCCTTTTCTTCTTCTTCTTCTTCTTCTTCTTCTTCTTCTTATTATTATTATTATTATTAATAATAATAATAATAATAATAATAATACTAATAATAATAATAATAATAAACTTGTTAAATTATCTGCCATCCATGCTAGATAACAACGAACTTACATAAGTATTTCTATGTACATAATATTTTATGGATTTTTTGTTCAACACTACGAAAGATTATTTAAATGATTTTAAAAAGGAGAGTACCGTCTCCACTGAAGCATGGTTGTGGTAGCATTAGGCTATGCAACAGGAAACTGATCGAGGAAAGATGGATTCAAATTCAGGGCAAATAAATCATCATAGTGTTTATTTTTATTGTTTATGATTATTAATGCTAGCTACCAAAACCAGAAAAGAAAACGACATCACCAGTTACAAACATACCACAAAAAGAAAAACTGTCATGAGAACAAAAGAGAAGCTGCAGAGGTGTGAGACGGCATAGAAGGGCCGACGTGAGACACGACGTGACGGTTGTGAGAAAGCGAGCGTGATCAGACACTTCCTGTCCAGATTGCCGCCACCACCTCTCACACCCTACTTGTTTGTCGCTGATGAGGGGCCGAGGCCGAGGGGTGCGAAACACACACATACATACACACACACACACCAACACGCTGAGGCCTCGTCATGGGTTTGTTTTGCTGTGAACTATCGGCGGAACAGATTGAGCACTGAGGATTTGTTTCGCATTTGACATTCGCTGGGAGAAAATCACACCCCGATGAGCCACGCCAGGGACCCGCTGACAGCGCAGCATCGATTTTCTTCTGCGTGTGAATGTGTGTGTGTGTGTGTGTGTGTGTGTGTGTGTGTGTGAGTGAGGAGAAGAGAGAGTGTTTGTCACAACCCCGCCTCTCGACAAACACCCCGACTTTGTCACAGCCAACCTCAACACCTCGCCGTCGGCCACCATATGTCACAAATACAGCACAATCAACTTCCTTTATTATCAATAAATTGACTCCATTTACTTTTAACAAAAATAAGTTTTTCATTTATTTTAAGTGTAAAAAATAAAGCGTAAACTTTTTTTTTTTACAACAAAACACCACAGCGCTGTTAAATTCTGGATTCTGATTGGTCAGAGGGTTTATTTTAATGCTCTCATACTAGTATGTTATTATTTCTATCGTAAAAGATTATTAATAGTACAATTACAATAATAATAATTATAATATTAATAACACACTGCGATGATAGTAAACTGATTTTATTTTTTAAATATGTATTTGTTAACATGGGGAGTAGTAGGGTTGTGTTTAGCACATCTGCCTCACAGCAAGAAGGTCCTGAGTTTGAGTCCCGGGCACGCAGCCCAAAGACATGCACATTAGGCTAAATGGCGGTTCCAAATTGCCCCTAGGTGTGAGTGTGAGTGTGAATGGTTGTGTGTGTTGCCCTGAGATGGTCTGGCAAGCTGTTCAGAGTGTACCCTGTTATCGCCGAGAGTCGGCTGAGATAGGCTCCAGCCTCCCCACGACCCTAATAGGATTAAGCGGTTCGGCAAATGAGTGAGTGAATGAGTGATTACTGACATGGAGCAGCATGATGGTGTTGTGGTTAGCACATCTCATAGCAAGAAGGTCCTGGGTTCGAGTCCTGGGCTCAACGAGGGTGTTTCTGTGTGGAGTTCTCCATGCGCTTGTGTGGGTTTCCTCCGGAAACACCGGTTTCCTCCCACAGTCCAAAGACATGCACAGTAGGCTAATTGGCTGTTCCAAATTGCCCCTAGGTGTGACAGTGAGTGTGAATATTTGTGTGTGTGTGTGTGTGTGTGTGTGTGTTGGCCTTGCGATGGACTGCTGAGCTGTTCAGGGTGTATCCCGCCTTCGCCCTGGAGTCAGCTAAGATGGGCTCCAGCCTCCCCGGAACCCTAGTAGGATTAAACATTCCTGGATCTAGAAATTGATCCAAATCATCTTCAAAAATCGAACGGAGTCTTCCTTGTACAAAGCTCCGCCTCTGCGAGAAATTAAATGAAAATCCACAGATTCTTTTTTCTGCTAACAAACAAAGAAACAAACCGCGGGCGAAACATAACGTCCTTGGCGAAGGTGATAAGATCGTGTTTTATATTTATTCAGACACATTCCTTCATCGAAAACATTTTGAAATATGTGTGTTGATGTTTGTTTGAAATAAAACACAGAACATTAAGCACAGTAATATGGGAGGAGTTTCCACCTACATGTATGTAAATAATAAATATAAAAGTTCAGTGTATATTGTATGAACAGCGAAATTCACTCATGGTACGTGTGGGAGTTTAATCCTGTACCATTTAAAGCCAGTTCCAGAATTATTGGCGTCCCTGTTCAATGCAAGGGAAGAAAAGGACATGGAATAAAAATATTAGAATAAATATTATCTGTAATGGATGTGAATTTATTCCACGAATTTTTTAAAAATTAACAAATATATATGTATAAATATATAAATATACTGTAATATAGTATATCTTTGTAAAAACATGTAATTTCTTTGCATTTTAAACCTGCCTTTAAATTTTATATATATATATATCCTGATATTTCCAGGGCTGCATGGAAATGGATGTCTGTCTTTCTTTTTTTTAATAAGTCTGTGTGTGTGTGTGTGTGTGTGTGTGTGTGTGTGTGTGTGTGTGTGTGTGTGTGTGTGTGTGTGTGTCCCCCCTCT
>JBCNYH010000003.1:31465238-31482374 GCA_039654325.1 Tandanus tandanus
ATATATATATCAGATGCCTGTAATCTTCGGGCCCTCAGACGGCCCTGCATCAAAAACAGGCATGATTGAATAAATCTGAAATTAATGTAAATCACTGCATGGGCTCAGGAACACTTCCACAAATCATTGTCTGTAATAACAGCTCGCAGTGGCACGTGATACCAACTGACCGCATTCTTTTAAACATAGAGCACCATAACAGACTCGTAGGAAAGTGTTCTCCACTTTTCGTATACAAGAGCTAACAGATACCTATGATTGGTTTGTGTTGTGTTTGTGTGTGATTGACAGGAAAGAGAGTTTTCAGATGGGGAGAGGACGCACCCCTTTTATTGCACCTTTGTCTCCCATAACAGAAGGCCAAGTTGGCATGAACACTTGTAGTTCAGAAATTCAGTTGTTTTGAACACAGCATGAGGCCACTCCAAGAGCTAACGAGCTATGTGTTAGCTAAGTCTGGCATTTTTTTTCACCATCCGTTCCTCATCTCTGCGTTTAGCTGTTCACAGCATGGCAGGAGACCTCAGAGACCTTTCTGGAGAATCTCACTCACCCAAACACTCCTACTCGTATCGAACATAGGTCAGTTATGTAATTGGTGCAGTCCGCTGGTCTTTCCGCCTTTGACGTGCTTGTCCTTCTGAGTCAATTCGTTTTCTTTCCAGGATGGCACAGTCGGTGTTGACTATGCGGCGCCAGTTGGTCCGGTCCCTGGCCAGAGACTCCCATTCTTCCGCATTGATTCAGCATTTGATCAGAGTGTCCTTTAGGGAGTCTTGTTTTGGGGCAGCCAACTGCCCTCCTGTCAGAGCTGAGCTGGCTGTAAACAGCTTGTTCTACAATCCTTGGACGTTTGTCCTCTTGTCCATCCAGACCACATGTAGGATGCTACGGAGGCATCTCTGGTGGTAGCACTCGAGTGCATTTACCTGTCTGCGGTAGGTTGTCCAGGTCTCACTCCCATAAAGCAGAGAGGGGAGGCCCACGGCATTGTAAACTTTTAGTTTGGTTTCTACAGTCAGGTCGTCGTTGTGAAAAACACGTTTCCTTAGCTTTCTGAAGGCTGCGGCTGTGCTGCGTACTCGATGAGTGATTTCATCACCTGCTGTAGCGTTGATAAACAGGTCGCTGGATGAAGAACCCCGCTGTACAGGAACAGTCCGTACTCCAGACTCACCCTGTTTTGATTAATGTCGAATGATTCGCTCTTCGTGACTGACAGTTCACCTCTGCGCCATTTTACCGAAATGAATACGGCGATTTCTGATGCCAAGATTCAGAGAAGAGTCAAATTCTACACACGCAGTATTTCAGCACCCAACTGGCCCGGTGCGTGCGCACACACACACACACACACACACACACACACACACTGTTGCATGACTAATCATTTTATGAGTCGAACAGTAATTTATTTCCTTTTCTCCATCTCCTTTATTTTAGTCTCCTCTCTTTCATTTTTATCTGTTCATGCTTTTCTTGTATTTTTTCTTTTTTCAATCTTTCTTCCTTCTTCGCTCTTTTCTGACCCTTTTCTCTTTCTGCTTTTCTTTTATCTTTCTATATTTTTGTGTATCTATCTTTATGCCTTTTTTACTTATTTCTTTTTATTTTATTTTTTCTTTCTATATCATACTTATTCACATTTGTTTGTTTGTTTGTTTGTTTGTTTGTTTGTTTTATTTTCATGTCTGTCATTTTTCCTTTCTCTTACTACACTATTATCTACCTTGTTTAATCTTTCATCCTTTCAATTTTTTCTTTCCTTTGTCCTTCTTTCTTTGTTTCTTTTTTACTTTATTTTCGGGGGGGGGGGGGGGGTTATTCTTTTCCTCTATTCTTTTCACTTTTTTTCTTCAAATTTTTTTCTTTCTTTTTTCCTTTCTATTTAGATTTTTCTTCCATTTTGTTACTATATTTTTTTTACTTTTTTGTTTTATTTCCTTCTTTCTGTCTTTCTGTTTTTCTTCTTCTTTTTTATATCTTCTAATTTCTGTTTAGATTTTTCCTCCATTTTCTCTTTCTTCTTTTACTTGTTTCTTTTGTTAGTTCTTTTTCTGTCTTTCTGTCGTCCTTTGTTCCACCAACACCCAAGGTTCTCGGCTAAATTAAACTCTATAAAAATCTTAATCTTTTGAAGTTTTTAAGGATGATAAAGACATGTTTGTAAAGAAGCGATAACATTTTTTTTATCTATTCTGTTTGAAAAGTAATGGCAGTCAGTTTGAGCCTCAGTCTTGGGCTGCTCTACCTGCGCCAGTGTGAAACGTCAGCTTTTGTGTTGGTGAGGAAAGTGAAATAGTATCGCTCTGGGGAGTGGAGGAAACTTAACCAATCCTCGGTACTATACTCGGTGTATCTCTTTAGTGGTTTTGTAAAATGATTAATGGGATTTATTTGTTTTTAAAGGACAAGATGAATGTGTGAAGAATTTCTTCAGGAGTGGGTGGGTGTGGGATTAAAAAATAACCACATACACACACACACACACACACACACACACACACACACACACACACACACACACACACACAAACAACAACATTTGAGAGCTCCAGCCTCCCTACATCCCTAATAAAGGATGAAGCAGCTTGGCAAATGAATAAATGTATTACTGCCGCTAGCATATTTGTTGCTGTAACATAAGTTTGCCGTCCCCCTATTGGTGGATTCTAGATGAGTGGTGGATCACAATGACGGATGATTGGGTGCGATTCCAATAAACTAGTCACACATACAGGAAATGAACCTGATGTGGTTGATGCTGTGATTGTGTTCAGGAGATAATTGAGGGAAAACTGAAAGAACTGAAAACTGAAGATGAAACAATGGTACTTTTGAGTGTCTTAGCATACACAACTTCCATTTGCACACACACACACACACATACACACACACACACACAGTGGCGTGCGTCCTCTCTCCTGCCTATCAACTCCTCTAATGAACAGAAAGGTTAAAGCGCTAATAAAACTGTTAGCAGAAACGAGTCTCTCCGATGTGTTAATGCACTTTTAATTCCTGTTAGCAAATTTCATCCCCCAGCAGTTTCGTCTCATGCTAATGAGAAATAAAACGGTGCGTGCTAGTGGAGGGGGAGCGCGTTAGGACGGCAGAGTCGAGTTGCGCTCTTGTCAGCTGAGCTCAGGAACGCCGGGTGAACTTCACGGGCCGAGGACCCGCTTCCAGTCGTCCGATTCGGCTGGGTTAATTAAAGAGCAAAACTCCATCTGTTCTTCATCAGCTCGCTTCTTCAGACGCATGCAACTTATTTCCTCTCATCATTCAGGCTCCGAATTAAAGTTTAAAGTTTGCTTCATCGGCAGGACGTTTATTTCAGTAGGGTAGAACAGAATGCCAAAATGATTGATATTCCGAGGGAAATTGATATGTAAGGAATAAAAAACTGTGTGCTGTCGTGTAATAGCATTTCCTCAAAGTGCTTTATTTCTTTTTGTCAATAATTTTATTTATTAAAGAACAACATCATACTTTTTATCCATTTATAGTTCCGCTTCCTGTTCCGGAAATTCCATGAACTTGATAGATATTCTCTCTTGCTGTATAACACACGGGATAAAATCGATCCGTTAATAATAATGGGTGTGAACACGCGGAAATGCTAACCATGCAAACAAGAGACTTTGACACATCAGGGTGTAAATAAACAGTTATATGTTATATGATGTGTTCTGTAGTACGTGGACGTGACCAAATCAGTAAAGGAAAAAAAAACTCTCTCATTTAAAGGACTTACGAGATGGCAGGGGTTTGACCTTTCAAGGTCACTCAGGGTCAAAGGTAATTGTCTGATTTGAAAGTCCATATATGGTTTCCTATTAGTGTTTCATAGTAACAGCATGTCTATCAGCACTCGCTTCCAAGTTATAAGCGCTCCAACTCCAAAACATTTTGACTTTGCTCCGACCTTCATTTTTGAACTTGACAATACCAAGTTTGGTGAAAATCTGTGCATGGGGGTGATCAGGATTTTGGTCACAAAAACAACCAAACTATATACTATACCACCGACAAAACTCAGATTTTTCAGACAACACGAGAAAAGCCAGGGTGAGGTTAGAAAGTGTCCCAAATTTGAAGAAAAGGTAGAACTCAGGGGGAAAAAATCAGTTCATGATGTTTGACCTTGGTGTGACCTTGATTAATTCTCATTCATTAATTAATTCATTTTCTAAGCCTCTTAATCTTAATTAGGGTCGCGGGGAGGCTGGTTCCCATCTCAGCCAACTCTGGGCGAGGGCGGGGTACACCATGAACATGCTCGCCAGGCCATCGCAGGGCCAACACACACACAACCATTCACACTCATTCTTACACCTAGGGGTGATTTGAAAGAGCCAATTAGCCTACCGTGGAGGTTTTTGGACTGTGTGAGGAATCTGGAGTACCCGGAGGAAACCCACGGAAGCATGAGGAGAACATGCAAACTCCACACAGGAACGCCCCGAGCCCGGGAATCGGACCCAGGGCCTTCTTGCTGTGAGGCGGACGTGCTAACCACTGCACCACCCTGCCACCCTTGATTAATTCTGTTCGGATCAATTTTAAAATCTAAAGTTCATCATCTACTTACAATAATCAGAACATACAAAACCTACAAATAAGCAATCACTCATTCTTCAGACATGGCAAAATTATAGACCTCCCACCCAGTCCCTCATTACTATAGTATGTTCTTTATATCAGTGCATTTCAGCTCTTTGTAAGTCCTATTAAACTCAATAATTCACAACACCTTCGAGTAAATAACGAGCGCTTTAAAATAATAACTCATTACATCAAAATCCGAAAAATTCCACGAGGAAAACGATCACATCCTTTTCTTTCTGCATCCAGCCTAATGTTTTTTAAAGTCTGATAACTGAGCGGCAGAGTAAATTTACCCATTACTGTACACCATCCAGTCGACGAGAGCAAAAGAAAACACTCTAACAAAGCCATTAGAGGCAGGAGGAGGCGCAGACGCACTCTATTACCAAACGGTGCCTTTTAATCAATAAAGAGATAAAAGATATTTTAATCAAAGATATATTTCCTTGTTTGTGTAATGCCTTTTTTCCGCCGTGCGCGTAATCTTTAAACGGGTGAAAATGATGCATAATGCACTCCCAGAGAGCCACTCATCCATAGAAAGCCAAAAGCGGACTGTCAGCAGAATCGCGCAGCCGGGCCTGGCGCTCGCGCCGCGCTAAATTGCATTACGACATTTATATTAAAGAAAATTGCATCCTGTAAACTCAAATATTATCCCTGCCTCCCCCCCCGCTACACCCACACACACGCATACAAAAGATTACATTACACACACACACACACACACACACAGACACGGCTGCTATTAAGGCTGGAGCTATTTGTCCAACACGCTAGCATCCGCAACAGCATTAGCGGAGTAACCTGAGATACTCATGGCTTTACTGAACTCAATCCATGCTAAAGAGCTAACAGAGCCCGAGCTAGCGCTGTGGAGCAACAGATCAGGTTCCAGTGTATGGTTTTAAACAGCTTTTGGGGGGCGGGCTGGAAGTTTTACAGGTGAGCTAGCATAGCGTCTAGTGTAATGTTTGATCTTCTTTGCTGAATAAAAGTTTTTTGTTTGTTTTTTGTTGTTTTTTTAATCAATATAATGTAACATGTCACATGGACAACAGGGCACTTTAACAGGGTTTGGGTGTAAAGTGAAATGAATGTTTAGAAATGGCTAGGTTTTTTTTAGAACCTCATGCTAACACCCGTCCCACTTCCTGCTTTTTTATAAAATGCCTTGAACAGTCCTCAATATGATATATATTTTTATATGTAATAAAAATATATTTTAAATATATATGTAATTAGCCATTAGGAAACACAAACCTGCAGCCAATCAGCAAAAGGAGGTGTGGTCTACTCCCCTGTCAATCATATTGCCTGTGAGTTCAGCGATCTTCAGGAAAAAGACTTCAATCTTGAATCGATTTGTCAAACTGTTGTATACATTTTTTTTCCTTCTTCTTAAACTGGATAGAATTCTGGGAGCACGTCTGCTTCACGGCAAGAAGGTCCCGGGTTCAAGTCCCGGGCTCAACGAGGGTGTTTCTAGTTTGCATGTGCTTCCCATGCTTGTGTGGGTTTCCTCTGGATACTCTGGTTTCACCCCACAGTCCAAAAACATGCACATTAGGCTAACTGGCTGTTCCAAATTGCCCCTAGGTGTGAGTGTGAATGGTTGTGTGTGTTGGCCTGTGATGGACCGGCGAGCTGTTCAGGGTGTACCCTGCCTTCGCTCAGGGTCAGCTAAGATGGGCTCCACCGTCCCCGCGATCCTAGTAGGATTAAGCGGTTTGGCAGATGGATGAATGGATAGAATCCTGTTAGGGAAATTGGAACGCATGTTTATTGGTTAAATACAATGTTGTCGAGGTCATGTGATGGTCATTAGCAGACAATAAAGGTGAAAAGTGCACAGGAAGAAATGATAGTCATGATTTCTTCAAAAGTATAAAAAAATTATTGACTAAGATTGTTTTTCTACCTGTCCTGATATTTTGTGAACAGCATGGGGTTGGTGTGTGTGTGTGTGTGTGTGTGTGTGTTGAAAACAGCTCTCCTAATAGTGATTCATGCTTTCCGTCAGCTCCCCTGGCAGGCCAGGTTCGATCCCGTGTTCACTGAAGTGTAAGGCGATCCCCGCCAACATCATCATAACTGCATGTTGGTGGTGTTTGGGCACTGACATATCGATCCTCCTGCCTTCACCCACGAGACCTGATAGATTGGCCTCGCTAATCCGACTCTAAAAGAAAAAAAAAATTACAGAGCAGGCGGATAAAATGCGGGAAGAGCAGCGGAGCAGTCTGTCCGAGCGAGAGGGGGTCAGAGGTCAACCGTCCTGTTTACACTGCAGCCGTATTATTAATAGCTTTTCATCACAGGACGTGATGGACAAAGTTCTGCGTTCTTTCATATTCCCACGCCGGGGTTTCACTCATCAGCTCGAGGAAGTGGTGTTTAGTCAAGGTGCGATGAGTCCTCTGCGCTTTCACACCTATTGTACATGTGTTTTATGCAGGACGTGATGGATTTACACCGTGACTCTACAACTCCTAATCAAAGAACTTCGGATGAGTTTATATAACACCGACTTGTTTTTAAAAATGGTGAGAAAATGGCGAGATCATGTGGGGTTATTGTTTCTACCCAAAAGTTGCATAAAGGCAGCCACTCCCTGAGCGTTTTATTCCTCAGCAAACTGCTAGCAATTACTCATTCATTCATTCATTTTCTAAGCCGATTAATCCTAATTAGGGTTGTGGGGAGGCTGGCGCCCATCTCAGCTGACTCTGGGCGAAGGCGGGGTACATCCTGAACAGCTCGCCAGGCCATCGCAGGGCCAACACACATACAACCACTCCCGCTCCCGCTCACACCTATGGGCAATTTGGAACAGCCAATCAGCCTACTGTGCATGTTTTTGGACTGTGGGAGGAAACTGGAGTACCGGGAGGAAACCCACACAAGCACGGAGAGAACATGCAAACTCCACACAGAAACGCAGAAATGAGGTGACTGTCGAAGCCCAAAAGCTTTTAAAGCTAAATGTAGGTAAAATGACTGAAGCTATACAATCCACCCCACATGAGCAGTCTTTTACATGTACATTTAACATGGATTAAACTCTGAACATCTGACTACAGAACAGCGGCCTTGCAGTTCCAAAAATCTTTAGAAAATAGAACTATTTCAAACAGAACTAAACCAACCTCACACTCACAATCACAGCATCTAACACCCAATCGACCTCAGTGTTGTTTTTATGTAGTCTGAGGTGTTTTCTAAGGTTTTTCCAAAAAAATAAATAATAAAAATAGATGCAGCGCCAATTTCCGGGTGCGGGCGCTGATGAGAAACCGGGATTTTTTTTTTTCCAGCCTTAGCAGGATTACACAAAAGGTGATATTTGGAATTTGATAACATTTCTACCAGAGGTGGGGTTTTGGACAAGAAAATTAGATTTTGGAAACGAACCGGATCAAATTTTTTTTAAGGATTTTTTTTTAACATTGTGAAACAGGATGATTTTTCACAATTTGTTTCATACAGGGGTTTACCGGCAGAGGTTTGCACTCTCCAAGTGCTCTTGTTGTTGCATTTAATGATCATGAAACGAGTCCCCACTTCCATTATAGCAGCTTTAGAACAATTTTTCCTTCACCAGTTTCTTTTCCTTCTCAAATTGAATGAGCTTTTCAAGTCGTTGCTCTGACACTGGAGACTCCTTCCCTAAAGGTTACATAAACAGCTCCTTGCATTTCAAGAAAACTTCGGATTGTTTTTTTTTTTTTAATTTCATGGAGTGTCTGATGTACAAGTTCCTGAGTACGAATTGTTACTATAGAAACGGTAACATGTTAAAAAGGGCTCACGAAAATGAACCTTGAATTTAAATAATTATTGACCAATCAGAATGGAGAACTCAACAGTGCTGCAGTGTTTTCTGTCATTTTTAATAAACAAAATAAACAAATTTAAAAAAAGAAAACAATGGAAACTTTTATTGTGTTAGATGTTTAATTCTGTTATTTTTTGATTCACTTATGAAGAGTTTAAGTATTATAGAATTTAATGGTCTGGCGAGCTGTTCAGGGTGCACCCCGCCTTCACCCAGAGTCGGTTGAGATAGGCCCCAGCCTCCCCGTGACCCTTACTGGATTAAACGGTTTGAAAAATGAATGAATTAATCTTTGTGTGTGTTAAATACACAAATACGGAGAACAAAAGAAGCATAAAATGTAAAAAATTAACAATTAAAGATTTTATATAAATGACAAATATATAAAAATATTTGTACGTCGTGTGAAAGTAGAGTTTGGAACTGCGCAGTGGTTAGAAGTGGAGATGTGAAGATGGATTTTTTTTTTTTTTTTTTGGGCCGTGTATTGTTCTGCCAGGTGGCTGACAGGAAGTGATGTAGCACCGGTGAGGCTTTCGGGGTTTGGGGTCAGGAGCATTGGGCCTTAAACTCTCTGGCCGTAAGATGGCTGAATGAATCATGATCCTGATCCTATCCTGACCCGAGGCCTTCGAGCCTCCGCAGTCGACTCCGATGTGACAAATCTGGTGTTTATTTACTGGAAAAAATGGGAAGCGGTAAAAAAGAGCAGAGTGAGGAGAGGGGAAAAGTCGGCAAAATCAATACGGGAGTGGGGGGGCCCTCCGATTGGAGTTTTCCCACAAGCTTTTGGGATCCGAGCGTTTCCTCGGGCCACAATTTTTATAGCAGTGGAATCATGGGATGTGTTTTAAATCAGAAATCAGAAATTTTATTAAAATTAATCATTTAAATCTTTAATACTATTATAAACATTCAATAAAAATGTAGCTGAGGATGAATAATTCTTTTTAAATTATTTTAGTTTTGATCATAATGTATTTATAATAATAATAATAACAATATAATAATAATGATAATTGTATTTTATTTTTATTGTTATGTATTTTTTAAGCTGATGATTAACTTATGATGACTGTAAAATTGTAAAAAATATAGAATATTTAAAAAATAGAATATTTATATATGTAAGTAAATAAATAATACATTTAAATAGTCCTTTTAAAAAAGTGCTGCACATGCTTAAAGAGAGACGAAGTGAGCGAGCGGGATGTTCAGCCAGACGGAGTTTCTGAGAGATTTTTTTTTACCGTCTTTTGATTGACAGCAGTGAAAGAAGAAATCCATAAAGGACGTCTGACCGCCACAACCTTTCGCCAACGTTCGCCAAATCGACAAATCATCAGCACGTAAGGCCTCGCCTCAAGCCGACAGAGATGAAAACACTGTCGTAAAAACATAGCCATCAAGGTTCCTGTCATATCTTACATCATCCTGTTGTCACGGGAACCAAAGGAAAAAAATGGCAGCAGCAACAACAACAACAAGGGGAAAAAATAGGCTTGGCCTGGGATGAAAGTGCACGAAAATGGGAAGTAATTCTAAACCATTTTCTGGCCAGAAGTTTTACACACACACACACACACACACACACACCTAACCTCAGGAAGACAAATGGGCGAGAGCCAATGAAAGACTGGCTGGCCCACAAATCACCCTGCGCCGCTCGGTCCAGTCCTCATCCATCGCCGGCGCCCTCCATTAGTCATGAGCACGCGGGGAGAAGCGAGCAGCCGCCCGCCGCTGTAATTAGACAAGGACAAATCACCGGCCGCCGACACCGATGGCTCCGGACGCTAAATAAGGGCTCCGTTACAATCCGGACCGCAGGGCGCAAGGGACGAAGGGACGAGGGTTCCTCCAGACCTCGTTTTGTTTCCTTGCTCTCAGCAACGTTACCCAATAGTCAGTGCTGAGAGGTTTGAGATACTAAACTGATTAGTGATGAGGAGGAGGAGAAGGATGATGATGATGATGATGATGATACAAGTGTCTGGGGTGTGTTCGGACTCACAGCTGGTTCTAGATCTCTAGTTTTCACAGTCTGTTCTTAGGTCTTCATCAGTGGGATACAACTGGTTCATCGTGATGATGGTATTATGAGTTTCAGTCAAAAATGATGCAGTTTACTGAGATTTTGCCACATTTCTACTCATCATGGCTTCGGGTTTTAGATCTAGGTTCTAGATCTTGGTTCTCTGATACTGCTCTTGTGATGAGCAGGTCAAGGGAAAGGGTTTGCTTCCTGATTGTGTTATGATCAGTAACAGGAGGATGTTTATGGGTGATTTGTGTCATTTCTACACATTTCTGCTACTTCGGTTCTAGATTTCATAGTTCTGGTTCTGAGTGTTTATTGGTCAGGAGGTTGATAAAAAATGTTTTTTTAAAAAGCTCTGATTTAGGAGCTCTAGGTGTTTGGAGATACAAGTTCTTGACTTTAACTCTTAGACACTAATTGACTAACGAAGCCACAAGTGTAGCATCGTTATCATTTTTCGCTAAGGTTCTAGATCTTGGGTTCTCACGAACTGCACAACTTGTTAGGAGTGGAATTGATCAGGCCCAGGATGTTACAGGCTTCAAAGAATTTAAAGGATGTCATTTAATGTTGTTCTGGACTATTTCTACTTATTTTGCTTAGGTTCTAGATCCTGGGTCTCAGACTCTATACCACCGTCTTGAATGATGTGGTTCTCACTAAATCGTTTTTTAAGAACACCTTAATAACGATTTACTGTGTATAAACAATGGGAAGGTGCAACTAAAAGGTGGATGCTTGGGTTCTAGAGTTCTGGTTCTCTGTTCTAAGAGAAGCTGCTCTCAGAACTGTGTCTGTAGTGGAATGGATCAGTGGATCTTCATGATGTTGAGGGTGATTAAGGATCAAGCAGAGGTTGTAGTTTCCTGGTGGTCTGTGACACTTCGCCTCCTTTTGGTTGAGGTTCTAGTTCTTGGTTCTCAAATGCTGCACAAGAAGAGCGAGTTGAAGGGAACCACCCTGGACAGAGATCTGTGGTGTGCGTGTTATGACCCACAGCAATGAAACCATCAGAGAACCTGCCCTGGTGCGCCTGATTCAGCTTAAAGTGTTTGAAACCTCTGTTTAAAGGTTCTCCATAGAACCTTTAAGGGCATCTCCAGAAGTACCACTTATTAAGGGTTAACAGTTACAAACTATTAGTAAGCTCACCAGGAACCGTTCCTTCATTTCTCTTCACAGCGCCACTGGTTCCACATTCTGTATAAAAGATTTTCAGATGGTTTTGGTTCTTTCTTTAGGGATCTGCATAGAACGTTTAAAGGTTCCTCCATCCTGATACAAGACATGATACAAGAATCAACTCCTAAATGCTTATAATTTCTTTTCCCAACTCCACGGGAACCATTAAAAATGATGCAGAACCACTGGTTGTGTATAATGTTGCAGAACTCCTGGTCTTCAGTATTACATGAAAGTGGTCTAGAACCCTTGGTTCTGTATACTGTACTGTATATAAGAGCCGAATCCTCTCTAAGGAGGGATGAAAGGTTTTTCAAGAGTTCTTTCGATTGTCAATCGAGACCTATGGGGGGAAAAACCATCCAAAGTTTCTAGGGTAAATCTTTTTCCTCGGGGAGTTCCTTGGACAGTTGAGGTTCTATTTCTTGCTTATGGGTTTGGATTCAGAACCCTGCGTGATGCAAAAACCCTCTGTTTTAGGGGACTAATCAAAGAACATGGAAAGGGTCTAGATTTTTATGGGTATGTTGGGGTAAAAGTCTCGATTCTCGGGAGTTCTTGAGGGTTCTTTGATTTGTTGCTGTAGGAGAAATGTACATTGAAGTGGGTTACACCTTTGAGTAGTTGAAGAACCCCTAACTGTCCAGAAAAACTGTCTTTATGCCTAAGAGTGTAAGAGCGTAGAACCGTACCACAGGGTTCCAAATTAAAATCCTTTATGAAGATTGAACTTAAGCACAACAGAAAGAGAACTGAGTAAAGTGCAGCACAGTGACCCCTGCATGACCCCACCGTGACCCTGATGTGACCCCTGGCCCTTCCGCAGCTGTGAAAAAGGAACTCGCTCAGAGTGAAATATTGTTTTGGGCAGAAAGGCCGAAGTTCTCAGGAAGGAGAAAATTACAGGAATTTGTACATTAGACCCCAAAGTTCAGCATCTGAACCACAAACATGTTCCTTTCAGTATAAATTACACAATAATATCGATCATCTCTTACAGTAAACACTCGACAACAAAAATATTAAAGAAACCAAAATTGAATTCTGTGTGAATTAAAATAAACGTTCCTGAGACCACAAGGTTCTATCAACAAACACAAATTCAACAAAATCCAGTTATTCTGTTTTTAAATAATTCACTTTTAATTCATTCCATTTAAATTTTTTTTTTTGCAAAATAGCAATTTTATTTATTTGTATTTAGTCTTATAATAATAATGTAGGTCTTTATTACAACTTATTATATATTTTTTATAATAAATAATAATTGGGAGCAGTGGTGGCCCGGTGGTACGGTGCTGGCTTACTGATCCGAAGGTCGGGGGTTCAAGCCCCACTGTCACTGGGTTGTCACTGCTGTCCCCCCAGTGCAGCTAACTGGGTTATCAAAGGCCGGCCGTTTCTCTCACTGTCTGTGGTGAGAGGAATGTAAAAGAAACAGTGCTGATTTTCGTCAAGAGTAGCTGCATAGCCATCAGTGTGTTTCTGCCCTGCGATGGCCTGGTGAGCTGTCCAGGGTGTACTCCTCCCTCGCCCAGAGTCGGCTGAGATGGGTGCCAGCCTCCTCGCGACCCTAATTAGGATTAAGCGGTTCAGAAAATGAATGAATGAATGAAAGAATGAATGAATAATAATTGAATAAAAAATAATGTTAATTAAATAATGAAATTACATTCACACATTTTTTTAATTAATTTTCTCATCTGAATTTAGTTTGCTTTCAATTATTAAATACATTTAAGCTTTTGTTTATTTATGTAAAAAATTACTGTAAATTTATTTTTCAAGAAATATACATTAGAATAATATCATAAATGATTAATAAATTAATATATATATAATAAATAAACATAATTACTCTGTATTTTTTACTTAATAATCCATTTAAATTTGAAATAATTTAGTTTTATATGACGGGTTTTTCCTTCAAGTATAAATAAAAAAAAAATTTTATGTGTTTTCAATTTATAATTTTAAGTCCTGGTCTTGGCCGTGCTGCTGTTGTTGTTGTTGTTGCTGTTGTTGTTGTTGTTAAAAGGTTTCTTTTCCTGAGCATCTTGTGTTTTTACCCCTCAGGTTTAACGATAAATGAAAACCTAATCATAAGTTATTAAGTTAAGGTAACGCAGCAGGCCGGAGCAATAAAAGACTCCTGAGTACATTAGTTGAAACCTGGGGGGGTGGGGGTTTGGGTGCATGAGGAGAAGGGAATTAGCAGGGAACGTTGAATCAAATTACACACAGACAAAACGAAACGGCTTCGCTGTGAAAAGCGCCGAGAGCGAATCCACAAAGACGGCGAGTGTACAGATTGTTTTGGGGTTATGAATGTGAAGTTAGCGCCCCGAGGCTCAGGGGCACCGGGGCTACCAAGGGGACCGGGGAAACCGTCAACCACCAGCGAGCGCAGCAAGACCACGTCATGCTGTAGCAAGCAATATCGATTCCCCGCTAATTCCCTAATTATTTTCCGATTGGATTTTAGAATTCGGAATCGTCATCAGGACACATTAACAGAAAGCCAAAACCCAAGCAGTATTTCACACTCTCTCTCTCTCTCTCTCTCTCTCTCTCTCTCAGGCTCTCATTTTTCTGCCGTGGTAAACATTTCTGAAAAATAAAAAATAAATTAGAGCAATAAAATGAAGCTGGATATTCAGTTTCACTCCTGAGCACAGCTGCTAGGGCTGACCTTTACTTTTTTCTTTTTTTTTTTTTTACTTTTTTTTAACATGCAGAACTCCTTCGAAAGCATATCATGCCTTATCGCAAATGCATGAAAAAAAAAAAATATATATATATATATATATATATATATATATATATATATATATAAAAATAAATAATCTCATGCTGACTGTGAATCACTAATGCACATCTTTAGCATCACACATTTTCTGCAGGATCTGCCTCTTTCTCAACCGCATTTATTTTGCCAACTGTGAACTCGAGAGGATTCAGCGGAGAGACGCTTGATGTGACTGCCGTGATGAACTTCAGAGCAAAGACAAGACTGTCGGGAAATCGGAGGTGTGACCCGGCGTTGCACCAGAGTGAGTGAAGTTTAGTCAGCGAGTGTTTGCTTTTTTTTCCCACAGAACTCCAAGAACATCGGGCCGCTTCCTCTAACACAGGAAGCGCTAACCGAGTTCCTTTGCTTCTACACAACAAAAGTACATGCAAACATCTCTGACAGATAGTGTCGCCCGCTGCTATCATTTCCAAGAAAAACCATGTTGATAGGACATGATGTGTGTGTGTGTGTGTGTGTGTGTGTGTGTGTGTGTTAGTTATGATGATGAGTTAATAGAGCAGAGCTGAAAGGAGATTCACAGTTCAGTGTCTGACCCTCAGAGCCCGAAAACCACAGAGTGCTTCCAAAAAAAAACAACATCTGGGAACACTTTTCCATTCTGGGAATTGTGGGAATTTTTTAGCTGCAAATGATGAGACAGCGTTCTGGTTTAATTTAAGAACTGAGATAAGTACCGTATCTAATTATTAATTCTAAATATCTGATTAAGAATGTTTGATTTAAATTCTATTAATATTTTTATGTATTAATAATTTTTTTAAAACCTTAAAATCTCAGCTGACACTGGGTGAAAGTGGGGTTACCCCCTGAACAGACCACAAGTCCATCGTAGAGCCAACACTCTAACCAAGGACTCGCTCGGAGTTGAACCGCTGCTCCTCCGCGTTGAGAGGAGCCAGTTGAGGTGGCTCGGGCATCTGATTAGAATGCCTCCCGAACGCCTCCCTGGTATGATGTTTTGGGCATGTCCAACCAGAAAGAGACCCCGGGGTCGACCCAGAACGCCTTGGTGTCCCCCCGGAAGAGCTGTAGGAAGTGGCTGGGGAGAGGGACGTCTGGACCTCACTGTTTAGGCTGCTGCCCCCATGACCCGACCCCGGATCAAGCGGAAGAAGATGACTGACTGAATTGAATAAAGAATTAATTATGTATTTATTTAAAGTGGTTTGTGTTTTTGTCTCGGATTCAAAAATGCACATGAAGAGGATGTGTGTGTGTGTGTGTGTGTGTGTGTGTGTGTGTGTGTGTGTGTGTGGTGTAATTACATTGAGTGCCGCGCTCCAGCCCTTTTTCCCAGCACCACTTCCCTGACGGTTACTATTTCCTCATTGTCGCATTTCTGAGAATCACTCGTACATCAGTGATGTTTTTGATAAAAAAAATTTTAAAAAAGATGACAGGACATACAGATGGACATACAGATGGACATACAGATAATGTGAGAGAGGATGTGAGCAGAATAAATGCCTGGGATATACAGAAGATAAAATTATGTTGTTTTTAGGGACAGGATTTGTGCCGTCACATCGAAGGAATTGATAAGGGGGCAAAAAAAGCTTGATTAAAAATAAATAGATTAAAAAAAAAAAGAGCACAGGATTAATATGAGCACTATGAAAGGACGTAAAGAACACAAAACACAATTAAGGACAAGATATAAATGTGTAAAAGGTCAGTGCACAGGAATCAGACACTAACCCAAGTCGCTAATAAAAGAAATGAAGCCTTAAGACGTGGTTTTAAAAAGAATAGTTACGATCCATCAGGGTGCGTATTCAGCACGCTAGGTTTGATTCTTTACTGTAGATAAAAAAGTAATAAAAGTGTTCCGGGAATCCAAAAGTTAAACTGTAGTCTTTGCAGCTCGTTATTTTTCCCGTAATGTTTTCCTGACGATGTCAGTAGTAACTATGATCGCACGTACCCTTCAATCACAAGATGCGCTAACGTATCATATAAATGCCTACTAGCTTAGCTAGCTAGCATCCCTTTCTATTTTATTAGCAAGCTAGTTAGTTAGCATTTACCTTCAGTTGGGCTAGAAAACCCAGCTACTACAACAAAACGCTAGCTAGCGACCTCGCTAATGTATCTTGTGCATTGGCATTCAGTTACAATAACAAACTTTAGCTAGCACTTGCTATCATTTGGGCTATTTGTTCTTATTCATTCATTCATTTGCTGAACCACTTAATCCTACTAGGGTCATGAGGAGGCTGGAGCCTATTTTAGCCGACTTCGGGCAAAGGCTGTGTACACCCTGAACAGCTTGCCACACCATAGCAGGGCCAACACACACACACAACCATTCACACTCACATCTAGGGGTGATCTGGAACAGCCAATTAGCCAAATGTGCAAGCCTTTGGAGGAAACCGGAGTACCTGGAGAAAATCCACGCAGGCACATGCAAACTCCACACAGAGGCCCAGGACTTAAACCCAGGATGTTCTTGCTGTAAGGTGGACATGCTAACCACTATACCACTGTACCATCCCACAAGAAAACATATTATAATAACATATACAATTGATACATTACTTTTTTTTTTTTAATTTTACATTTATATTCTCCCTTTGTCACCGGTTCTGTTCATAATTTTTATGGATAGAATTTCTAGGCGCAGTCAAGGTGTTGAGGGGTTCTGGT